>JAMWDX010000029.1:0-137743 GCA_026686955.1 Epinephelus cyanopodus | reverse complement strand
TGTGGATCTATTTCGGGCTTACTGTGGTCCGTTTTGGGCTACTTTGATCCGTTTTGGGCTACTTTGATCTATTTTGGGCTACTGTTGATTTATTTTGGGCTACTGTGGTCCGTTTTGGGCTACTTTGATCTGTTTTGGGGCTACTGTGGATCTATTTTGGGCTACTGTGGTCCATTTTGGGGTAATGTGGTCCGTTTTGGGCTACTTTGGTGTTTTGGGGCTACTGTCGATTTATTTTGGGCTACTGTGGTCCGTTTTGGGCTACTTTTCCTGTTTGGGCTACTGTGATCCGTTTTGGGCTACTTTGGTCTGTTTTGGGGTTACTGTGGATTTATTTTGGGCTACTGTGGTCCGTTTTGGGCTACTTTTTCCTGTTTTGGGCTACTGTGATCCGTTGTGGGCTACTTTGGTCTGTTTTGGGGCTACTGTGGATCTATTTTGGGCTACCTTGATCCGTTTTGGGCTACTTTTTCCTGTTTTGGGCTAGTGTGGTCCGTTTTGGGCTAGTTCGATCAATTTTGGGCTACTTTTTCCTGTTTTGGGGCTACTGTGGATTTATTTTGGGCTACTGTGGTCCATTTTGGGCTACTTTTCCTGTTTTGGGCTACTGTGATCCTTGGGCTACTTTGGTCTGTTTTGGGGATACTGTGGATCTATTTTGTGCTACTGTGGTCCGTTTTGGGCTACTGTGGTCCGTTTTGGGCTACTTGGGTCTGTTTTGGGGCTACTGTCGATTTATTTTGGGCTACTGTGGTCCGTTTTGGGCTACTTTTTCCTGTTTTGGGCTACTGTGATCCGTTGTGTGCTACTTTGGTCTGTTTTGGGGCTACTGTGGATCTATTTTGGGCTACTGTGGTCCGTTTTGGGCTACTGTGGTCCATTTTGGGCTACCTTGATCCGTTTTGGGCTACTTCGCCCCATTTTGGGCTACTTTTTCCTGTGTTGGGCTTCTGCGGTCCATTTTGGGCTACTTTTTCCTGTTTTGGGCTAGTGTGGTCCGTTTTGGGCAACTTTGATCCGTTTTGGGCTACTTTGATCTGTTTGGGTGCTACTGTGGATCTATTTTGGGCTACTGTGGTCCGTTTTGGGCTAATTTTTCCTATTTTGGGTTAATTTGGTCTGTTTTGGTGCTCGTGTGGATCTATTTGGGCTACTGTGGTCCGTTTTGGCTACTTTGATCCGTTTTGGGCTACTTCGGTCCATTTTGGGCTACTTTTGTCTGTTTTGCGGCTACTGTGGATCTATTTTGGGCTACTGTGGTCCGTTTTGGGCTACTTTTCCTGTTTTGGGCTACCGTGATCCGTTTTGGGCTACTGGTCTGTTTTGGGCTACTGTGGATTTATTTTGGGCTACTGTGATCCGTTTTGGGCTACTTTTTCCTGTTTTTGGGCTAGTTTGGTCTGTTGGGTGCTACTGTGGGTCTATTTTGGGCTACTGTGGTCCATTTTGGGCTACTTTTTCCTGTGTTGGGCTACTGCGGTCCGTTTTGGGCTACTTTGGTCTGTTTTGGGCTACTGTGATCCGTTTTGGGCTACTTTGGTCTGTTTTGGGGCTACTGTGGATCTATTTTGTGCTACTGTGGTCCGTTTTGGGCTACTTCGATCCGTTTTGGGCTACTTTGGTCTGTTTGGGTGCTACTGTGGATCTATTTTGGGCTACTGTGGTCCGTTTTGGGCTAATTTTTTTCTGTTTTGGGCTACTGTAATCCGTTTCGGGCTACTTTGGTCTGTTTTGGGGCTACTGTGGATCTATTTTGGGCTACTGCGGTCCGTTTTTGGCTACTGTGGTCCGTTTTGGGCTACTTTGATCCGTTTTGGGCTACTTCGCCCCATTTGGGCTACTTTTTCCTGTGTTGGGCTACTGCGGTCGTTTTGGGCTACGTTTTCCTGTTTTGGGCCTAGTGTGGTCCGTTTTGGGCAACTTCGATCTGTTTTGGGCTACTTTGGTCTGTTTGCGTGCTACTGTGGATCTATTTTGGGCTACTGTGGTCCGTTTTGGGCTACTTTGATCCGTTTTGGGATACTTCGGTCCATTTGGGCTACTTTTTCCTGTGTTGGGGCTACTGTGGATCTATTTTGGGCTACTGTGGTGTCCGTTTTGGGCTACTTTGATCCTGTTTTGGGCTAGTGTGGTCCGTTTTGGGCTACTTCGATCCGTTTTGGGCTACTTTGGTCTGTTTTGGTGCTACTGTGGATCAATTTTGGGCTACTGTGGTCCGTTTTGGGCTACTGTTATCCGTTGTGAGCTACTTTGGTCTGTTTTGGGGCTACTGTGGATCTATTTTGGGCTACTGTGGTCCGTTTTGGGCTACTGTGGTCCGTTTTGGGCTACCTTGATCCGTTTTGGGCTACTTCGCCCCATTTTGGGCTACTTTTTCCTGTGTTGGGCTACTGCGGTCAGTTTTGGGCTACTTTTTCCTGTTTTGGACTAGTGTGGTCCGATTTGGACTACTTCGATCCGTTTTGGGCTACTTTGGTCTGTTTTGGGGCTACTGTGGATCAATTTTGGGCTACTGTGGTCCGTTTTGGGCTACTTTTTCCTGTTTTGGGCTAGTTTGGTCTGTTTTGGGTTACTGTGGTCCGTTTTGGGCTACTTCAATCCATTTTGGGCTACTTTTTCCTGTTTTGGGCTACTGTGGTCCGTTTTGGGCTACTTTTTCCTGTTTTGGGCTACTGTGATCCGTTTTGGGCTACTTTGGTCTGTTTTGGTGCTACTGTGGATCTATTTTGGGCTACTGTGGTCCGTTTTGGGCTACTTTTCCTGTTTTGGGCTACTGTGATCCGTTGTGGGCTACTTTGGTCTGTTTTGGGGCTACTGTGGATCTATTTTGGGCTACTGTGGTCCGTTTTGGGCTACTGTTGTCCGTTTTGGGCTACTTCGATCCGTTTTGGGCTACTTTGGTCCGTTTTGGGCTACTTTTTCCTGTTTTGGGCTAGTTTGGTCCGTTTTGGGCTACTGTGGTCCGTTTTGGGCTACTTCAATCCATTTTGGGCTACTTTTTCCTGTTTTGGGCTACTGTGGTCCGTATTGGCTTACTTTTTCCTGTTTTGGGCTACTGTGATCCGTTTTGGGCTACTTTGGTCTGTTTTGGTGCTACTGTGGATCTATTTTGGGCTACTGTGGTCCGTTTTGGGCTACTTTTTCCTGTTTTGGGCTACTGTGATCCGTTGTGGGCTACTTTGTTCTGTTTTGGGGCTACTGTGGATCTATTTTGGGCTACGTCGGTCCGTTTTGGGCTACTGTGGTCCGTTTTGGGCTACCTTGATCCGTTTTGGGCTACTTCGGTCCATTTTGGGCTACTTTTTCCTGCGTTGGGGCTACTTTGGATCTATTTTGGGCTACTGTGGTCCGTTTTGGGCTACTTTTTCCTGTTTTGGGCTAGTGTGGTCCGTTTTGGGCTACTTCGATACGTTTTGGGCTACTTTGGTCTGTTTTGGCGCTACTGTGGATCAATTTTGGGCTACTGTGGTCCGTTTTGGGCTACTTTTTCCTGTTTTGGGCTAGTTTGGTCCGTTTTGGGCTACTGTGGTCCGTTTTGGGCTACTTCAATCCATTTTGGGCTACTTTTTCCTGTTTTGGGCTCGTGTGGTCCGTTTTGGGCTACTTTTTCCTGTTTTGGGCTATTGTGATCCGTTGTGTGCTACTTTGGTATGTTTTGGGGCTACTGTGGATCTATTTTGGGCTACTGTGGTTCGTTTTGGGCTACTTTGGTCCATTTTTGGGCTACCTTGATCCGTTTTGGGCTACTTCGCCCCATTTTGGGCTACTTTTTTCCTGTGTTGGGCTACTTCGCCCCATTTTGGGCTACTTTTTCCTGTTTTGGGCTAGTGTGGTCCGTTTTGGGCAACTTTGATCCGTTTTGGGCTACTTTGATCTGTTTGGGTGCTACTGTGGATCTATTTTGGGCTACTGTGGTCCGTTTTGGGCTAATTTTTCCTGTTTTGGGTTACTTTGGTCTGTTTTGGGGCTACTGTGGATCTATTTTGGGCTACTGTGGTCCGTTTTGGGCTACTTTGATCCGTTTTGGGCTACTTCGGGCCATTTTGGTCTACTTTTTCCTGTGTTGGGGCTACTGTGGATCTATTTTGGGCTACTGTGGTCCGTTTTGGGCTACTTTTTCCTGTTTTGGGCTAGTGTGGTCCGTTTTGGGCTACTTCGATCCGTTTTGGGCTCCTTTGGTCTGTTTTGGGGCTACTGTGGATCAATTTTGGGCTACTGTGGTCCGTTATGGGCTACTTTTTCCTGTTTTGGGCTAGTTTGGTCCGTTTTGGGCTACTGTGGTCCGTTTTGGGCTACTTCAATCCATTTTGGGCTACTTTTTCCAGTTTTGGGCTCGTGTTGTCCATTTTGGGCTACTTTTTCCTGTTTTGGGCTACTGTGATCCGTTTTGGGCTACTTATGTCTGTTTTGGAGCTACTGTCGATTTATTTTGGGCTACTGTTGTCCGTTTTGGGCTACTTTTTCCTGTTTTGGGCTACTGTGATCCGTTGTGGGCTACTTTTGTCTGTTTTGGGGCTACGGTGGATCTATTTTGGGCTACTGTGGTCCGTTTTGGGCTACTGTGGTCCGTTTTGGGCTACCTTGATCCGTTTTGGGCTACTTCATCCCATTTTGGGCTACTTTTTCCTGTGTTGGGCTACTGCGGTCCGTTTTGGGCTACTTTTTCCTGTTTTGGGCTAGTGTGGTCCGTTTTGGGCTACTTCGATCAATTTTGGGCTACTTTGGTCTGTTTTGGGGCTACTGTGGATTTATTTTGGGCTACTGTGGTCCATTTTGGGCTACTTTTTCCTGTTTTGGGCTACTGTGATCCGTTTTGGGCTACTTTGGTCTGTTTTGGGGCTACTGTGGATCTATTTCGGGCTACTGTGGTCCGTTTTGGGCTACTTGATCCGTTTTGGGCTACTTTGATCTGTTTTGGGGCTACTGTTGATTTATTTTGGGCTACTGTGGTCCGTTTGGGCTACTTTGGTCTGTTTGGGGCTACTGTGGATCTATTTTGGGCTACTGTGGTCCATTTTGGGGTAATGTGGTCCGTTTTGGGCTACTTTGGTCTGTTTTGGGGCTACTGTCGATTTATTTTGGGCTACTGTGGTCCATTTTGGGCTACTTTTTCGTGTGTTGGGGCTACTGTGATCCGTTTTGGGCTACTTTGGTCTGTTTGGGGGCTACTGTGGATTTATTTTGGGCTACTGTGATCCGTTTTGGGCTACTTTTGTCTGTTTTGCGGCTACTGTCGATTTATTTTGGGCTACTGTGGTCCGTTTTGGGCTACTTTTTCCTGTTTTGGGCTACTGTGATCCGTTGTGGGCTACTTTGGTCTGTTTTGGGGCTACTGTGGATCTATTTTGGGCTACTGCGGTCCGTTTTGGGCTACTTTGGTCTGTTTTGGGCTACTGTGGATCTATTTTGGGCTATGTGGTCCGTTTTGGGCAACTTTGGTCCGTTTTGGGGCTACTGTGGATCTATTTTGGGCTACGTCGGTCCGTTTTGGCTATTTTGATCCGTTTTGGGCTACTTTGGTCTGTTTGGGTGTTACTGTGGATCTATTTTGGGCTACTGTGGTCCGTTTTGGGCTAATTTTTCCTGTTTTGGGAAACTGTGGTCCGTTTTGGGTTAGTTTGATGCGTTTTGGGCTACTTTGGTCTGTTTTGGGGCTACTGTGGATTTATTTTGGGCTAATGTGGTCCGTTTTGGGCTCCTTTGGTCCGTTTTGGGGCTACTGTGGATCTATTTTGGGCTACGTCGGTCCGTTTTGGGCTATTTTGATCCGTTTTGGGCTACTTTGGTCTGTTTGGGTGCTACTGTGGATCTATTTTGGGCTACTGTGGTCCGTTTTGGGCTAATTTTTCCTGTTTTGGGAAACTGTGGTCCGTTTTGGGTTAGTTTGATGCGTTTTGGGGCTACTTTGGTCTGTTTTGGGGCTACTGTGGATTTAATTTTAGGCTAATGTGGTCCGTTTTGGGCTACTTTGGTCCGTTTGGGGCTACTGTGGATCTATTTTGGGCGTCGGTCCGTTTTGGGCTATTTTGATCCGTTTTGGGCTACTTTGGTCTGTTTGGGTGCTACTGTGGATCTATTTTGGGCTACTTTGGTCTGTTTTGGGCTAATTTTTCCTATTTTGAGTTACTTTGGTCTGTTTTGGGGCTACTGTGGATCTATTTTGGGCTACTGTGGTCCGTTTTGGGCTACTTTGATCCGTTTTGGGCTACTTCGGTCCATTTTGGGCTACTTTTTCCTATGTTGGGGCTACTGTGGATCAATTTTGGGCTACTGTGGTCCGTTTTGGGCTACTGCGGTCCGTTTTGGGCTACTTTTTCCTGTTTTGGGCTAGTGTGGTCCGTTTTGGGCAACTTCGATCCGTTTTGGGCTACTTTTTCCTGTTTTGGGCTACTTTGGTCCGTTTTGGGCTACTGCGGTCCCTTTTGGGCTACTTTTTCCTGTTTTGGGCTAGTGTGGTCCGTTTTGGGCAACTTCGATCCGTTTTGGGCTACTTTGGTCTGTTTGGGTGCTACTGTGGATCTATTTTGGGCTACTGTGGTCCGTTTTGGGCTAATTTTTCCTGTTTTGGGCTACTGTAATCCGTTTTGGGCTACTTTGGTCTGTTTTGGGGCTACTGTGGATCTATTTTGGGCTACTGTGGTCCGTTTTGGGCTACTTTGATTCGTTTTGGGCTACTTCGGTCCATTTTGGGCTACTTTTTCCTGTGTTGGGGCTACTGTGGATCTATTTTGGGCTACTGTGGTCCGTTTTGGGCTACTTTTTCCTGTTTTGGGCTAGTGTGGTCCGTTTTGGGCTACTTCGATCCGTTTTGGGCTACTTTGGTCTGTTTGGGGCTACTGTGGATCAATTTTGGGCTACTGTGGTCCGTTTTGGGCTACTTTTTCCTGTTTTGGGCTAGTTTGGTCCGTTTTGGGCTACTGTGGTCCGTTTTGGGCTACTTCAATCCATTTTGGGCTACTTTTTCCTGTTTTGGGCTACCGTGGTCCGTTTTGGGCTACTTTTTCCTGTTTTGGGCTAGTGTAGTCCGTTTTGGGCAACTTCGATCCGTTTTGGGTTACTTTGGTCTGTTTTGGGGCTACTGTGGATCCATTTTGGGCTACTGTGGTCCGTTTTGAGCTACTGTTGTCCGTTTTGGGCTACTTTGGTCCGTTTTGGGGCTACTGTGGTCCGTTTTGGGCTACTGTGGTCCGTTTTGGGCTACCTTGATCCGTTTTGGGCTAGTGTGGTCCGTTTTGGGCAACTTTGATCCGTTTTGGGCTACTTTGATCTGTTTTGGGGCTACTGTGGATCAATTTTGGGCTACTGTGGTCCGTTATGGGCTACTTTTTCCTGTTTTGGGCTAGTTTGGTCCGTTTTGGGCTACTGTGGTCCGTTTTGGGCTACTTCAATCCATTTTGGGCTACTTTTTTTTTTTGGGCTCGTGTGGTCCGTTTTGGGCTACTTTTTCCTGTTTTGGGCTACTGTGATCCGTTTTGGGCTACTTTGGTCTGTTTTGGGGCTACTGTGGATCTATTTTGTGCTACTGTGGTCCGTTTTGGGCTACTGTGGTCCCTTTTGGGCTACTTTGGTCTGTTTTGGGGCTACTGTCGATTTATTTTGGGCTACTGTGGTCTGTTTTGGGCTACTTTGATCCGTTTTGGGCTACTTCGGTTCATTTTGGGCTACTTTTTCCTGTGTTGGGGCTACTGTGGATCTATTTTGGGCTACTGTGGTCCGTTTTGGGCTACTTTTTCCTGTTTTGGGCTACTGTGATCCGTTGTGGGCTACTTTTGTCTGTTTTGGGGCTACTGTGGATCTATTTTGGGCTACTGTGGTCCGTTTTGTGCTACTGTGGTCCCTTTTGGGCTACTGTGGTCCGTTTTGGGCTACTTTGGTCTGTTTTGGGGCTACTGTCGATTTATTTTGGGCTACTGTGGTCCGTTTTGGGCTACTTTTTCCTGTTTTGGGCTACTGTGATCCGTTGTGTGCTACTTTGGTATGTTTTGGGGCTACTGTGGATCTATTTTGGGCTACTGTGGTTCGTTTTGGGCTACTTTGGTCCGTTTTGGGCTACTTCGCCCCATTTTGGGCTACTTTTTCCTGTGTTGGGCTACTTCGCCCCATTTTGGGCTACTTTTTCCTGTTTTGGGCTAGTGTGGTCCGTTTTGGGCAACTTTGATCCGTTTTGGGCTACTTTGATCTGTTTGGGTGCTACTGTGGATCTATTTTGGGCTACTGTGGTCCGTTTTGGGCTAATTTTTCCTGTTTTGGGTTACTTTGGTCTGTTTTGGGGCTACTGTGGATCTATTTTGGGCTACTGTGGTCCGTTTTGGGCTACTTTGATCCGTTTTGGGCTACTTCGGGCCATTTTGGGCTACTTTTTCCTGTTTTGGGCTAGTGTGGTCCGTTTTGGGCAACTTTGATCCGTTTTGGGCTACTTTGATCTGTTTGGGTGCTACTGTGGATCTATTTTGGGCTACTGTGGTCCGTTTTGGGCTAATTTTTCCTGTTTTGGGTTACTTTGGTCTGTTTTGGGCTACTGTGGATCTATTTTGGGCTACTGTGGTCCGTTTTGGGCTACTTTGATCCGTTTTGGGCTACTTCGGGCCATTTTGGTCTTTTTCCTGTGTTGGGGCTACTGTGGATCTATTTTGGGCTACTGTGGTCCGTTTTGGGCTACTTTTTCCTGTTTTGGGCTAGTGTGGTCCGTTTTGGGCTACTTCGATCCGTTTTGGGCTACTTTGGTCTGTTTTGGGGCTACTGTGGATCAATTTTGGGCTACTGTGGTCCGTTATGGGCTACTTTTTCCTGTTTTGGGCTAGTTTGGTCCGTTTTGGGCTACTGTGGTCCGTTTTGGGCTACTTCAATCCATTTTGGATACTTTTTCCTGTTTTGGGCTCGTGTGGTCCGTTTTGGGCTACTTTTTCCTGTTTTGGGCTACTGTGATCCGTTTTGGGCTACTTTGGTCTGTTTTGGAGCTACTGTCGATTTATTTTGGGCTACTGTTGTCCGTTTTGGGCTACTTTTTCCTGTTTTGGGCTACTGTGATCCGTTGTGGGCTACTTTTGTCTGTTTTGGGGCTAGTGTGGATCTATTTTGGGCTACTGTGGTCCGTTTTGGGCTACTGTGGTCCGTTTTGGGCTACCTTGATCCGTTTTGGGCTACTTCACCCCATTTTGGGCTACTTTTTCCTGTGTTGGGCTACTGCGGTCCGTTTTGGGCTACTTTTTCCTGTTTTGGGCTAGTGTGGTCCGTTTTGGGCTACTTCGATCAATTTTGGGCTACTTTGGTCTGTTTTGGGGCTACTGTGGATTTATTTTGGGCTACTGTGGTCCATTTTGGGCTACTTTTTCCTGTTTTGGGCTACTGTGATCCGTTTTGGGCTACTTTGGTCTGTTTTGGGCTACTGTGGATCTATTTCGGGCTACTGTGGTCCGTTTTGGGCTACTTGATCCGTTTTGGGCTACTTTGATCTGTTTTGGGGCTACTGTTGATTTATTTTGGGCTACTGTGGTCCGTTTTGGGCTACTTTGGTCTGTTTTGGGGCTACTGTGGATCTATTTTGGGCTACTGTGGTCCGTTTTGGGGTAATGTGGTCCGTTTTGGGCTACTTTGGTCTGTTTTGGGGCTACTGTCGATTTATTTTGGGCTACTGTGGTCCATTTTGGGCTACTTTTTCGTGTGTTGGGGCTACTGTGATCCGTTTTGGGCTACTTTGGTCTGTTTTGGGGCTACTGTGGATTTATTTTGGGCTACTGTGGTCCGTTTTGGGCTACTTTTGTCTGTTTTGCGGCTATTGTCGATTTATTTTGGGCTACTGTGGTCCGTTTTGGGCTACTTTTTCCTGTTTTGGGCTACTGTGATCCGTTTTGGGCTAC
Source organism: Epinephelus cyanopodus (assembly GCA_026686955.1). Classification (NCBI taxonomy): domain Eukaryota; kingdom Metazoa; phylum Chordata; class Actinopteri; order Perciformes; family Serranidae; genus Epinephelus; species Epinephelus cyanopodus. Next base: position 127,886 of record JAMWDX010000029.1, on the reverse strand, counting down.
TTTGGTCTGTTTTGGGGCTACTGTGGATCTATTTTGTGCTACTGTGGTCCGTTTTGGTCTACTGTGGTCCGTTTTGGGCTACTTTGGTCTGTTTTGGGGCTACTGTCGATTTATTTTGGGCTACTGTGGTCCGTTTTGGGCTACTTTTTCCTGTTTTGGGCTACTGTGATCCGTTGTGTGCTACTTTGGTCTGTTTTGGGGCTACTGTGGATCTATTTTGGGCTACTGTGGTCCGTTTTGGGCTACCTTGATCCGTTTTGGGCTACTTCGCCCCATTTTGGGATACTTTTTCCTGTGTTGGGCTACTGCGGTCCATTTTGGGCTACTTTTTCCTGTTTTGGGCTAGTGTGGTCCGTTTTGGGCAACTTTGATCCGTTTTGGGTACTTTGATCTGTTTGGGTGCTACTGTGGATCTATTTTGGGCTACTGTGGTCCGTTTTGGGCTAATTTTTCCTGTTTTGGGTTAATTTGGTCTGTTTTGGTGCTCGTGTGGATCTATTTTGGGCTACTGTGGTCCGTTTTGGGCTACTTTGATCCGTTTTGGGCTACTTCGGTCCGTTTTGGGCTACTTTTGTCTGTTTTGCGGCTACTGTGGATCTATTTTGGGCTACTGTGGTCCGTTTTGGGCTACTTTTTCCTGTTTTGGGCTACCGTGATCCGTTTTGGGCTACTTTTGTCTGTTTTGCGGCTACTGTCGATTTATTTTGGGCTACTGTGGTCCGTTTTGGGCTACTTTTTCCTGTTTTGGGCTACTGTGATCCGTTTTGGGCTACTTTTTCCTGTTTTGGGCTAGTTTGGTCTGTTTGGGTGCTACTGTGGGTCTATTTTGGGCTACTGTGGTCCATTTTGGGCTACTTTTTCCTGTGTTGGGCTACTGCGGTCCGTTTTGGGCTACTTTGGTCTGTTTTGGGCTACTGTGATCCGTTTTGGGCTACTTTGGTCTGTTTTGGGCTACTGTGATCCGTTTTGGGCTACTTTGGTCTGTTTTGGGGCTACTGTGGATCTATTTTGGGCTACGTCGGTCCGTTTTGGGCTATTGTGGTCCGTTTTGGGCTACTTTGATCCGTTTTGGGCTACTTTGGTCTGTTTTGGGGCTACTGTGGATCTATTTTGTGCTAGTTTGGTCCGTTTTGGGCTACTTCGATCCGTTTTGGGCTACTTTGGTCTGTTTGGGTGCTACTGTGGATCTATTTTGGGCTACCTTGATCCGTTTTGGGCTAATTTTTTTCTGTTTTGGGCTACTGTAATCCGTTTTGGGCTACTTTGGTCTGTTTTGGGGCTACTGTGGATCTATTTTGGGCTACTGTGGTCCGTTTTTGGCTACTGTGGTCCGTTTTGGGCTACTTTGATCCGTTTTGGGCTACTTCGCCCCATTTTGGGCTACTTTTTCCTGTTTTGGGCTACTGCGGTCCGTTTTGGGCTACGTTTTCCTGTTTTGGGCTAGTGTGGTCCGTTTTGGGCAACTTCGATCTGTTTTGGGCTACTTTGGTCTGTTTGGGTGCTACTGTGGATCTATTTTGGGCTACTGTGGTCCGTTTTGGGCTACTTTGATCCGTTTTGGGCTACTTCGGTCCATTTTGGGCTACTTTTTCCTGTGTTGGGGCTACTGTGGATCTATTTTGGGCTACTGTGGTCCGTTTTGGGCTACTTTGATCCTGTTTTGGGCTAGTGTGGTCCGTTTTGGGCTACTTCGATCCGTTTTGGGCTACTTTGGTCTGTTTTGGTGCTACTGTGGATCAATTTTGGGCTACTGTGGTCCGTTTTGGGCAACTTTGATCCGTTTTGGGCTACTTTGATCTGTTTGGGTGCTACTGTGGATCTATTTTGGGCTACTGTGGTCCGTTTTGGGCTAATTTTTCCTGTTTTGGGTTACTTTGGTCTGTTTTGGGGCTACTGTGGATCTATTTTGGGCTACTGTGGTCCATTTTGGGCTACTTTTTCCTGTTTTGGGCTACTGTGATCCGTTTTGGGCTACTTTGGTCTGTTTTGGGGCTACTGTGGATCTATTTCGGGCTACTGTGGTCCGTTTTGGGCTACTTGATCCGTTGTGTGCTACTTTGGTATGTTTTGGGGCTACTGTGGATCTATTTTGGGCTACTGTTGTCCGTTTTGGGCTACTGTGGTCCATTTTGGGCTACCTTGATCCGTTTTGGGCTACTTTGGTCTGTTTTGGGGCTACTGTGGATCAATTTTGGGCTACTGTGGTCCGTTTTGGGCTACTTTTTCCTGTTTTGGGCTAGTGTGGTCCGTTTTGGGCTACTGTGGTCCGTTTTGGGCTACTTCGATACGTTTTGGGCTACTTTGGTCTGTTTTGGGGCTACTGTGGATCAATTTTGGGCTACTGTGGTCCGTTTTGGGCTACTTTTGTCTGTTTTGCGGCTACTGTCGATTTATTTTGGGCTACTGTGGTCCGTTTTGGGCTATTTTTCCTGTTTTGGGCTACTGTTCCGTTGTGTGCTACTTTGGTATGTTTTGGGGCTACTGTGGATCTATTTTGGGCTACTGTGGTTCGTTTTGGGCTACTTTGGTCCGTTTTGGGCTACTTCGCCCCATTTTGGGCTACTTTTCCTGTGTTGGGCTACTTCGCCCCATTTTGGGCTACTTTCCTGTTTTGGCTAGTGTGGTCCGTTTGGGCAACTTTGATCCGTTTTGGGCTACTTTGATCTGTTTGGGTGCTACTGTGGATCTATTTTGGGCTACTGTGGTCCGTTTTGGGCTAATTTTTCCTGTTTTGGGTTACTTTGGTCTGTTTTGGGGCTACTGTGGATCTATTTTGGGCTACTGTGGTCCGTTTTGGGCTACTTTGATCCGTTTTGGGCTACTTCGGGCCATTTTGGGCTACTTTTTCCTGTTTTGGGCTAGTGTGGTCCGTTTTGGGCAACTTTGATCCGTTTTGGGCTACTTTGATCTGTTTGGGTGCTACTGTGGATCTATTTTGGGCTACTGTGGTCCGTTTTGGGCTAATTTTTCCTGTTTTGGGTTACTTTGGTCTGTTTTGGGGCTACTGTGGATCTATTTTGGGCTACTGTGGTCCGTTTTGGGCTACTTTGGTCTGTTTTGGGGCTACTGTCGATTTATTTTGGGCTACTGTGGTCCGTTTTGGGCTACTTTTTCCTGTTTTGGGCTACTGTGATCCGTTGTGGGCTACTTTGGCCTGTTTTGGGGCTACTGTGGATCTATTTTGGGCTACTGTGGTCCGTTTTGGACTACCTTGATCCGTTTTGGGCTACTTCGCCCATTTTGGGTTACTTTTTGCTGTTGGGCTACTGCGGTCCGTTTTGGGCTACTTTTTCCTGTTTTGGTCTAGTGTGGTCCGTTTTGGGCTACTTCGATCCGTTGTGGGCTACTTTGGTCTGTTTTGGGGCTACTGTGGATCTATTTTGGGCTACTGTGGTCCGTTTTGGGCTACTTTGATCCGTTTTGGGCTACTTTGATCTGTTTTGGGCTACTGTTGATTTATTTTGGGCTACTGTGGTCCGTTTTGGGCTACTTTGGTCTGTTTTGGGGCTACTGTGGATCTATTTTGGGCTACTGTTGTCCATTTTGGGGTAATGTGGTCCGTTTTGGGTTACTTTGGTCTGTTTTGGGGCTACTGTTGATTTATTTTGGGCTAATGTGGTCCGTTTTGGGCTACTTTTTCCTGTTTTGGGCTACTTTGATCCGTTTTGGGCTACTTCGGTCCATTTTGGGCTACTTTTTCCTGTGTTGGGGCTACTGAGAATCTATTTTGGGCTAGTGTGGTCCATTTTGGGCTACTTCGATCAGTTTTGGCTACTATGGCCTTTTGGGGCTACAGTGGATCTATTTTGGGCTACGTCGGTCCGTTTTGGGCTATTGTGGTCCGTTTTGGGCTACTTTGATCCGTTTTGGGCTACTTTGGTCTGTTTTGGGTTTACTGTGGATCTATTTTGGGCTACTGTGGTCCGTTTTGGGCTACTTTTTCCTGTTTTGGGCTAGTGTGGTCCGTTTTGGGCTACTTCAATCCATTTTGGGCTACTTTGGTCTGTTTTGGGGCTACTGTGGATTTATTTTGGGCTACTGTGGTCCATTTTGGGCTACTTTTTCCTGTTTTGGGCTACTGTGATCCGTTTTGGGCTACTTTGGTCTGTTTTGGGGCTACTGTGGATCTATTTTGGGCTACTGTGGTCCATTTTGGGCTACTTTGATCCGTTTTGGGCTACTTTGATCTGTTTTGGGGCTACTGTTGATTTTTTGGGCTACTGTGGTCCGTTTTGGGCTACTTTGGTCTGTTTTGGGCTACTGTGGATCTATTTTGGGCTACTGTGGTCCATTTTGGGGTAATGTGGTCCGTTTTGGGCTACTTTGGTCTGTTTTGGGGCTACTGTCGATTTATTTTGGGCTACTGTGGTCCGTTTTGGGCTACTTTTTCCTGTTTTGGGCTACTGTGATCCGTTTTGGGGTTACTGTGGATTTATTTTGGGCTACTGTGGTCCGTTTTGGGCTACTTTTTCCTGTTTTGGGCTACTGTGATCCGTTGTGGGCTACTTTGGTCTGTTTTGGGGCTACTGTGGATCTATTTTGGGCTACTTGATCCGTTTTGGGCTACTTTTTCCTGTTTTGGGCTAGTGTGGTCCGTTTTTGGGCTAGTTCGATCAATTTTGGGCTACTTTGGTCTGTTTTGGGGCTACTGTGGATTTATTTTGGGCTACTGTGGTCCATTTTGGGCTACTTTTTCCTGTTTTGGGCTACTGTGATCCGTTTTGGGCTACTTTGGTCTGTTTTGGGGCTACTGTGGATCTATTTTGTGCTACTGTGGTCCGTTTTGGGCTACTGTGGTCCGTTTTGGGCTACTTTGGTCTGTTTTGGGGCTACTGTCGATTTATTTTGGGCTACTGTGGTCCGTTTTGGGCTACTTTTTCCTGTTTTGGGCTACTATGATCCTTGTGTGCTACTTTGGTCTGTTTTGGGGCTACTGTGGATCTATTTTGGGCTACTGTGGTCCGTTTTGGGCTACTGTGGTCCATTTTGGGCTACCTTGATCCGTTTTGGGCTACTTCGCCCCATTTTGGGCTACTTTTTCCTGCGTTGGGCTACTGCGGTCCATTTTGGGCTACTTTTTCCTGTTTTGGGCTGTGGTCCGTTTTGGGCAACTTTGATCCGTTTTGGGCTACTTTGATCTGTTTGGGTGCTACTGTGGATCTATTTTGGGCTACTGTGGTCCGTTTTGGGCTAATTTTTCCTGTTTTGGGTTAATTTGGTCTGTTTTGGTGCTAGTGTGGATCTATTTTGGGCTACTGTGGTCCGTTTTGGGCTACTTTGATCCGTTTTGGGCTACTTCGGTCCGTTTTGGGCTACTTTTGTCTGTTTTGCGGCTACTGTGGATCTATTTTGGGCTACTGTGGTCCGTTTTGGGCTACTTTTTCCTGCTTTGGGCTACCGTGATCCGTTTTGGGCTACTTTTGTCTGTTTTGCGGCTACTGTCGATTTATTTTGGGCTACTGTGGTCCGTTTTGGGCTACTTTTTCCTGTTTTGGGCTACTGTGATCCGTTTTGGGCTACTTTTTCCTGTTTTGGGCTAGTTTGGTCTGTTTGGGTGCTACTGTGGATCTATTTTGGGCTACTGTGGTCCATTTTGGGCTACTTTTTCCTGTGTTGGGCTACTGCGGTCCGTTTTGGGCTACTTTGGTCTGTTTTGGGCTACTGTGATCCGTTTTGGGCTACTTTGGTCTGTTTTGGGGCTACTGTGGATCTATTTTGTGCTACTGTGGTCCGTTTTGGGCTACTTCGATCCGTTTTGGGCTACTTTGGTCTGTTTGGGTGCTACTGTGGATCTATTTTGGGCTACTGTGGTCCGTTTTGGGCTAATTTTTTTCTGTTTTGGGCTACTGTGGTCCGTTTTGGGCTACTTTGATCCGTTTTGGGCTACTTCGGTCCATTTTGGGCTACTTTTTCCTGTGTTGGGGCTACTGTGGATCTATTTTGGGCTACTGTGGTCCGTTTTGGGCTACTTTGATCCTGTTTTGGGCTAGTGTGGTCCGTTTTGGGCTACTTCGATCCGTTTTGGGCTACTTTGGTCTGTTTTGGTGCTACTGTGGATCAATTTTGGGCTACTGTGGTCCGTTTTGGGCTACTGTGATCCGTTGTGAGCTACTTTGGTCTGTTTTGGGGCTACTGTGGTCCGTTTTGGGCTACTGTGGTCCGTTTTGGGCTACCTTGATCCGTTTTGGGCTACTTCGCCCCATTTTGGGCTACTTTTTCCTGTGTTGGGCTACTGCGGTCCGTTTTGGGCTACTTTTTCCTGTTTTGGGCTAGTGTGGTCCGATTTGGGCAACTTCGATCCGTTTTGGGCTACTTTGGTCTGTTTGGGTGCTACTGTGGATCTATTTTGGGCTACTGTGGTCCGTTTTGGGCTAATTTTTCCTATTTTGGGTTACTTTGGTCTGTTTTGGGGCTACTGTGGATCTATTTTGGGCTACTGTGGTCCGTTTTGGGCTACTTTGATCCGTTTTGGGCTACTTCGGTCCATTTTGGGCTACTTTTTCCTATGTTGGGGCTACTGTGGATCTATTTTGGGCTACTGTGGTCCGTTTTGGGCTACTTTTTCCTGTTTTGGGCTAGTGTGGTCCGTTTTGGGCTACTTCGATCCGTTTTGGGCTACTTTGGTCTGTTTTGGGGCTACTGTGGATAAATTTTGGGCTACTGTGGTCCGTTTTGGGCTACTTTTTCCTGTTTTGGGCTAGTTTGGTCCGTTTTGGGCTACTGTGGTCCGTTTTGGGCTACTTCAATCCATTTTGGGCTACTTTTTCCTGTTTTGGGCTACTGTGGTCCGTTTTGGGCTACTTTTTCTGTTTTGGGCTACTGTGATCCGTTTTGGGCTACTTTGGTCTGTTTTGGTGCTACTGTGGATCTATTTTGGGCTACTGTGGTCCGTTTTGGGCTACTTTTTCCTGTTTTGGGCTACTGTGATCTGTTGTGGGCTACTTTGGTCTGTTTTGGTGCTCGTGTGGATCTATTTTGGGCTACTGTGGTCCGTTTTGGGCTACTGTTGTCCGTTTTGGGCTACTTCGATCCGTTTTGGGCTACTTTGGTCTGTTTGGGTGCTACTGTGGATCTATTTTGGGCTACTGTGGTCCGTTTTGGGCTAATTTTTCCTGTTTTGGGTTACTTTGGTCTGTTTTGGGGCTACTGTGGATCTATTTTGGGCTACTGTGGTCCGTTTTGGGCTACTTTGATCCGTTTTGGGCTACTTCGGTCCATTTTGGGCTACTTTTTCCTGTTTTGGGCTACTGTGGTCTGTTTGGGTGCTACTGTGGATCTATTTTGGGCTACTGTGGTCCGTTTTGGGCTACTTTGATGCGTTTTGGGCTACTTCGGTCCATTTTGGGCTACTTTTTCCTGTGTTGGGGCTACTGAGAATCTATTTTGGGCTACTGTGGTCCGTTTTGGGCTACTTTTTCCTGTTTTGGGCTAGTGTGGTCCGTTTTGGGCTACTTCGATCAGTTTTGGGCTACTATGGCCTATTTTGGGGCTACAGTGGATCTATTTTGGGCTACGTCGGTCCGTTTTGGGCTATTGTGGTCCGTTTTGGGCTACTTTGATCCGTTTTGGGCTACTTTGGTCTGTTTTGGGTTTACTGTGGATCTATTTTGGGCTACTGTGGTCCGTTTTGGGCTACTTTTTCCTGTTTTGGGCTAGTGTGGTCCGTTTTGGGCTACTTTGGTCTGTTTTGGGGCTACTGTGGATCTATTTTGGGCTACTGTGGTCCGTTTTGGGCTACTTTGATCCGTTTTGGGCTACTTTGATCTGTTTTGGGGCTACTGTTGATTTATTTTGGGCTACTGTGGTCCGTTTTGGGCTACTTTGGTCAGTTTTGGGCTACTGTGGTCCATTTTGGGGTAATGTGGTCCGTTTTGGGCTACTTTGGTCTGTTTTGGGGCTACTGTCGATTTATTTTGGGCTACTGAGGTCTGTTTTGGGCTACTTTTTCCTGTGTTGGGGCTACTGTGATCCGTTTTGGGCTACTTTGGTCTGTTTTGGGGTTACTGTGGATTTATTTTGGGCTACTGTGGTCCGTTTTGGGCTACTTTTTCCTGTTTTGGGCTACTGTGATCCGTTGTGGGCTACTTTGGTCTGTTTTGGGGCTACTGTGGATCTATTTTGGGCTACTGCGGTCCGTTGTGGGCTACTTTGGTCTGTTTTGGGGCTACTGTGGATCTATTTTGGGCTACTGTGGTCCTTTTTGGGCTACTTTTTCCTGTTATGGGAAACTGTGGTCCGTTTTGGGTTAGTTTGATGCGTTTTGGGCTACTTTGATCTGTTTTGGGGCTACTGTGGATCTATTTTGGGCTACTGTGGTCCGTTTTGGGCTACTTTTTCCTGTTTTGGGCTAGTGTGGTCCGTTTTGGGCTACTTCGATCCGTTTTGGGCTACTTTGGTCTGTTTTGGGGCTACTGTGGATCAATTTTGGGCTACTGTGGTCCGTTTTGGGCTACTTTTTCCTGTTTTGGGCTAGTTTGGTCCGTTTTGGGCTACTGCGGTCCGTTTTGGGCTACTTTTTCCTGTTTTGGGCTACTGTGGTCCGTTTTGGGCTACTTTGATCCGTTTTGGCACCTTCGGTCCATTTTGGGCTACTTTTTCCTGTTTTGGGCTGTGTGTCCGTTTTGGGTTACTTCGATCAGTTTTGGGCTACTATGGTCTATTTTGGGGCTACAGTGGATCTATTTTGGGCTACGTCGGTCCGTTTTGGGCTATTGTGGTCCGTTTTGGGCTACTTTGATCCGTTTTGGGCTACTTTGGTCTGTTTTGGGTTTACTGTGGATCTATTTTTGGCTACTGGGGTCCGTTTTGGGCTACTTTTTCCTGTTTTGGGCTAGTGTGGTCCGTTTTGGGCTACTTCGATGAATTTTGGGCTACTTTGGTCTGTTTTGGGGCTGTGGATTTATTTTGGCTACTGTGGTCCATTTTGGGCTACTTTTTCCTGTTTTGGGCTACTGTGATCCGTTTTGGGCTACTTTGGTCTGTTTTGGGCTACTGTTGATTTATTTTGGGCTACTGTGGTCCGTTTTGGGCTACTTTTGTCTGTTTTGCGGCTACTGTCGATTTATTTTGGGCTACTGTGGTCCGTTTTGGGCTTTTTCCTGTTTTGGGCTACTGTGATCCGTTGTGGGCTACTTTGGTCTGTTTTGGGGCTACTGTGGATCTATTTGGGCTACTGCGGTCCGTTTTGGGCTACTTTGGTCTGTTTTGGGCTACTGTGGATCTATTTTGGGCTAATGTGGTCCGTTTTGGGCAACTTTGGTCCGTTTTGGGGCTACTGTGGATCTATTTTGGGCTACGTCGGTCCGTTTTGGGCTATTTTGATCCGTTTTGGGCTACTTTGGTCTGTTTGGGTGCTACTGTGGATCTATTTTGGGCTACTGTGGTCCGTTTTAGACTAATTTTTCCTGTTTTGGGAAACTGTGGTCCGTTTTGGGTTAGTTTGATGCGTTTTGGGCTACTTTGGTCTGTTTTGGGCTACTGTGGATTTATTTTGGCTATGTGGTCCGTTTTGGGCTACTTTGGTCCGTTTTGGGGCTACTGTGGATCTATTTTGGGCTACGTCGGTCCGTTTTGGGCTTTTGATCCGTTTTGGGCTACTTTGGTCTGTTTGGGTGCTACTGTGGATCTATTTTGGGCTACTTTGGTCTGTTTTGGGCTAATTTTTCCTATTTTGAGTTACTTTGGTCTGTTTTGGGCTACTGTGGATCTATTTTGGGCTACTGTGGTCCGTTTTGGGGTACTTTGATCCGTTTTGGGCTACTTCGGTCCATTTTGGGCTACTGTGGTCCGTTTTGGGCTACTTTTTCCTGTTTTGGGCTAGTGTGGTCCGCTTTGGGCTACTTCGATCCGTTTTGGGCTACTTTGGTCTGTTTTGGGGCTACTGTGGATCAATTTTGGGCTACTGTGGTCCGTTTTGGGCTACTTTTTCCTGTTTTGGGCTAGTTTGGTCCGTTTTTGGCTACTGTGGTCCGTTTTGGGCTACTTCAATCCATTTTGGGCTACTTTTTCCTGTTTTGGGCTCGTGTGGTCCGTTTTGGGCTACTTTTTCCTGTTTTGGGCTACTGTGATCCGTTTTGGGCTACTTTTTCCTTTTTTGGGCTAGTTTGGTCTGTTTTGGTGCTACTGTGGATCTATTTTGGGCTACTGTGGTCCGTTTTGGGCTACTTCAATCCATTTTGGGCTACTTTTTCCTGTTTTGGGCTACTGTGGTCCGTTTTGGGCTACTTTTTCCTGTTTTGGGCTACTGTGATCCGTTTTGGGCTACTTTGGTCTGTTTTGGTGCTACTGTGGATCTATTTTGGGCTACTGTGGTCCGTTTTGGGCTACTTTTTCCTGTTTTGGGCTACTGTGATCCGTTGTGGGCTACTTTGGTCTGTTTTGGGGCTACTGTGGATCTATTTTGGGCTACTGTTGTCCGTTTTGGGTTACTGTTGTCCGTTTTGGGCTACTTCGATCCGTTTTGGGCTACTTTGGTCCGTTTTGGGCTACTTTTTCCTGTTTTGGGCTAGTTTGGTCCGTTTTGGGCTACTGTGGTCCGTTTTGGGCTACTTCAATCCATTTTGGGCTACTTTTTCCTGTTTTGGGCTACTGTGGTCCGTATTGGGCTACTTTTTCCTGTTTTGGGCTACTGTGATCCGTTTTGGGCTACTTTGGTCTGTTTTGGTGCTACTGTGGATCTATTTTGGGCTACTGTGGTCCGTTTTGGGCTACTTTTTCCTGTTTTGTGCTACTGTGATCCGTTGTGGGCTACTTTGGCCTGTTTTGGGGCTACTGTAGATCTATTTTGGGCTACTGTGGTCCGTTTTGGACTACCTTGATCCGTTTTGGGCTACTTCGCCCCATTTTGGGTTACTTTTTGCTGTGTTGGGCTACTGCGGTCCGTTTTGGGCTACTTTTTCCTGTTTTGGTCTAGTGTGGTCCGTTTTGGGCTACTTCGATCCGTCTTGGGCTACTTTGGTCTGTTTTGGGGCTACTGTTGATCAATTTTGTGCTACTTTGGTCCGTTTTGGGCTACTTTTTCCTGTTTTGGGCTAGTTTGGTCCGTTTTGGGCTACTGTGGTCCGTTTTGGGCTACTTCAATCCATTTTGGGCTACTTTTTCCTGTTTTGGGCTCGTGTGGTCCGTTTTGGGCTACTTTTTCCTGTTTTGGGCTACTGTGATCCGTTTTAGGCTACTTTGGTCTGTTTTGGGGCTACTGTGGATCTATTTTGGGCTACTGTGGTCCGTTTTGGGCTACTTTGGTCTGTTTTGGGGCTACTGTCGATTTATTTTGGGCTACTGTGGTCCGTTTTGGGCTACTTTTTCCTGTTTTGGGCTACTGTGATCCGTTGTGGGCTACTTTGGCCTGTTTTGGGGCTACTGTGGATCTATTTTGGGCTACTGTGGTCCGTTTTGGACTACCTTGATCCGTTTTGGGCTACTTCGCCCCATTTTGGGTTACTTTTTGCTGTGTTGGGCTACTGCGGTCCGTTTTGGGCTACTTTTTCCTGTTTCGGTCTAGTGTGGTCCGTTTTGGGCTACTTCGATCCGTTGTGGACTACTTTGGTCTGTTTTGGGGCTACTGTGGATCTATTTTGGGCTACTGTGGTCCGTTTTGGGCTACTTTGATCTGTTTTGGGCTACTTTGATCTGTTTTGGGGCTACTGTTGATTTATTTTGGGCTACTGTGGTCCGTTTTGGGCTACTTTGGTCTGTTTTGGGCTACTGTGGATCTATTTTGGGCTACTGTTGTCCATTTTGGGGTAATGTGGTCCGTTTTGGGTTACTTTGGTCTGTTTTGGGGCTACTGTCGATTTATTTTGGGCTACTGTGGTCCGTTTTGGGCTACTTTTTCCTGTTTTGGGCTACTTTGATCCGTTTTGGGCTACTTCGGTCCATTTTGGGCTACTTTTTCCTGTGTTGGGGCTACTGAGAATCTATTTTGGGCTAGTGTGGTCCATTTTGGGCTACTTCGATCAGTTTTGGGCTACTATGGCCTATTTTGGGGCTACAGTGGATCTATTTTGGGCTACGTCGGTCCGTTTTGGGCTATTGTGGTCCGTTTTGGGCTACTTTGATCCGTTTTGGGCTACTTTGGTCTGTTTTGGGTTTACTGTGGATCTATTTTGGGCTACTGTGGTCCGTTTTGGGCTACTTTTTCCTGTTTTGGGCTAGTGTGGTCCGTTTTGGGCTACTTCGATCAATTTTGGGCTACTTTGGTCTGTTTTGGGGCTACTGTGGATTTATTTTGGGCTACTGTGGTCCATTTTGGGCTACTTTTTCCTGTTTTGGGCTACTGTGATCCGTTTTGGGCTACTTTGGTCTGTTTTGGGCTACTGTGGATCTATTTTGGGCTACTGTGATCCGTTTTGGGCTACTTTGATCCGTTTTGGGCTACTTTGATCTGTTTTGGGGCTACTGTTGATTTATTTTGGGCTACTGTGGTCCGTTTTGGGCTACTTTGGTCAGTTTTGGGCTACTGTGGATCTATTTTGGGCTACTGTGGTCCGTTTTGGGGTAATGTGGTCCGTTTTGGGCTACTTTGGTCTGTTTTGGGCTACTGTCGATTTATTTTGGGCTACTGTGGTCCGTTTTGGGCTACTTTTTCCTGTTTTGGGCTACTGTGATCCGTTTTGGGCTACTTTGGTCTGTTTTGGGGTTACTGTGGATTTATTTTGGGCTACTGTGGTCCGTTTTGGGCTACTTTTTCCTGTTTTGGGCTACTGTGATCCGTTGTGGGCTACTTTGGTCTGTTTTGGGGCTACTGTGGATCTATTTTGGGCTACCTTGATCCGTTTTGGGCTACTTTTTCCTGTTTTGGGCTAGTGTGGTCTGTTTTGGGCTAGTTCGATCAATTTTGGGCTACTTTGGTCTGTTTTGGGGCTACTGTGGATTTATTTTGGGCTACTGTGGTCCATTTTGGGCTACTTTTTCCTGTTTTGGGCTACTGTGATCCGTTTTGGGCTACTTTGGTCTGTTTTGGGGCTACTGTGGATCTATTTTGTGCTACTGTGGTCCGTTTTGGGCTACTGTGGTCCGTTTTGGGCTACTTTGGTCTGTTTTGGGGCTAATGTCGATTTATTTTGGGCTACTGTGGTCCGTTTTGGGCTACTTTTTCCTGTTTTGGGCTACTGTGATCCGTTGTGGCTACTTTGGTCTGTTTTGGGGCTACTGTGGATCTATTTTGGGCTACTGTGGTCCGTTTTGGGCTACTGTGGTCCATTTTGGGCTACCTTGATCCGTTTTGGGCTACTTCGCCCCATTTTGGGCTACTTTTTCCTGTGTTGGGCTACTGCGGTCCATTTTGGGCTACTTTTTCCTGTTTTGGGCTAGTGTGGTCCGTTTTGGGCAACTTTGATCCGTTTTGGGCTACTTTGATCTGTTTGGGTGCTACTGTGGATCTATTTTGGGCTACTGTGGTCCGTTTTGGGCTAATTTTTCCTGTTTTGGGTTAATTTGGTCTGTTTTGGTGCTAGTGTGGATCTATTTTGGGCTACTGTGGTCCGTTTTGGGCTACTTTGATCCGTTTTGGGCTACTTCGGTCCATTTTGGGCTACTTTTTTTGGTTGGGGCTACTGTGGATCTATTTTGGGCTACTGTGGTCCGTTTTGGGCTACTTTTTCCTGTTTTGGGCTAGTGTGGTCCGTTTTGGGCAACTTCGATCCGTTTTGGGCTACTTTGGTCTGTTTGGGTGCTACTGTGGATCTATTTTGGGCTACTGTGGTCCGTTTTGGAATAATTTTTCCTATTTTGGGCTACTGTAATCCGTTTTGGGCTACTTTGGTCTGTTTTGGGGCTACTGTGGATCTATTTTGGGCTACTGTGGTCCGTTTTGGGCTACTTTGTTCCGTTTTGGGCTACTTCGGTCCATTTTGGGCTACTTTTTCCTGTGTTGGGGCTACTGTGGATCTATTTTGGGCAACTGTGGTCCGTTTTGGGCTACTTTTTCCTGTTTTGGGCTAGTTTGGTCCGTTTTGGGACTACTTCGATCCGTTTTGGGCTACTTTGATCTGTTTTGGGGCTACTGTGGATCAATTTTGGGCTACTGTGTTCCGTTTTGGGCTACTTTTTCCTGTTTTGGGCTATTTTTTCCTGTTTTGGGCTACTGTGGTCCGTTTTGGGCTACTTTTTCCTGTTTTGGGCTACTGTGATCCGTTTTGGGCTACTTTGGTCTGTTTTGGTGCTACTGTGGATCTATTTTGGGCTACTGTGGTCCGTGTTGGGCTACTTTTTCCTGTTTTGGGCTACTGTGATCCGTTGTGGGCTACTTTGGTCTGTTTTGGGGCTACTGTGGATCTATTTTGGGCTACGTCGGTCCGTTTTGGGCTACTGTGGTCCGTTTTGGGCTACCTTGATCCGTTTTGGGCTACTTCGGTCCATTTGGGGCTACTTTTTCCTGTGTTGGGGCTACTGTGGATCTATTTTGGGCTACTGTGGTCCGTTTTGGGCTACTTTTTCCTGTTTTGGGCTAGTGTGGTCCGTTTTGGGCTACTTCGATACGTTTTGGGCTACTTTGGTCTGTTTTGGGGCTACTGTGGATCAATTTTGGGCTACTGTGGTCCGTTTTGGGCTACTTTTCCTGTTTTGGGCTTTGGTCCGTTTTGGGCTACTGTGGTCCGTTTTGGGCTACTTCAATCCATTTTGGGCTACTTTTTCCTGTTTTGGGCTCGTGTGGTCCGTTTTGGGCTACTTTTTCCTGTTTTGGGCTACTGTGATCCGTTTTGGGCTACTTTTTCGTTTTTTGGGCTAGTTTGGTCTGTTTTGGTGCTACTGTGGATCTATTTTGGGCTACTGTGGTCCGTTTTGGGCTACTTCAATCCATTTTGGGCTACTTTCTTCTGTTTTGGGCTAGTGTGGTCCGTTTTGGGCTACTTCGATCCGTTTTGGGCTACTTTGGTCTGTTTTGGGCTACTTCGGTCCATTTTGGGCTACTTTTTCCTGGTTTGGGCTACTTTGGTCTGTTTTGGGGCTACTGTGGATCTATTTTGGGCTACTGTGGTCCGTTTCGGGCTAATTTTTTTCTGTTTTGGGCTACTGTAATCCGTTTTGGGCTACTTTGGTCTGTTTTGGGGCTACTGTGGATCTATTTTGGGCTACTGTGGTCCGTTTTGGGCTACTTTGATCCGTTTTGGGCTACTTCGCCCCATTTTGGGCTACTTTTTCCTGTGTTGGGCTACTGCGGTCCGTTTTGGGCTACGTTTTCCTGTTTTGGGCTAGTGTGGTCCGTTTTGGGCAACTTCTATCCGTTTTGGGCTACTTTGGTCTGTTTTGGTGCTACTGTGGATCTATTTTGGGCTACTGTGGTCCGTTTTGGGCTAATTTTTCCTGTTTTGGGCTACTGTAATCCGTTTTGGGCTACTTTGGTCTGTTTTGGGGCTACTGTGGATCTATTTTGGGCTACTGTGGTCCGTTTTGGGCTACTTTTTCCTGTTTTGGGCTAGTGTGGTCCGTTTTGGGCTACTTCGATCCGTTTTGGGCTACTTTGGTCTGTTTTGGGGCTACTGTGGATCTATTTTGGGCTACTGTGGTCCGTTTTGGGCTACTGTGGTCTGTTTGGGTGCTACTGTGGATCTATTTTGGGCTACTGTGGTCCGTTTTGGGCTACTTTGATCCGTTTTGGGCTACTTCGGTCCATTTGGGGCTACTTTTTCCTGTGTTGGGGCTACTGTGGATCTATTTTGGGCTACTGTGGTCCGTTTTGGGCTACTTGTTCCTGTTTTGGGCTAGTGTGGTCCGTTTTGGGCTACTTCGATCCGTTTTGGGCTACTTTGGTCTGTTTTGGGGCTACTGTGGATCAATTTTGGGCTACTGTGGTCCGTTTTGGGCTACTTTTTCCTGTTTTGGGCTAGTTTGGTCCGTTTTGGGCTACTGCGGTCCGTTTTGGGCTACTTTTTCCTGTTTTGTGCTACTGTGGTCCGTTTTGGGCTACTTTTTCCTGTTTTGGGCTACTGTGATCCGTTTTGGGCTACTTTGGTCTGTTTTGGTGCTACTGTGGATCTATTTTGGGCTACTGTGGTCCGTTTTGGGCTAATTTTTCCTGTTTTGGGTTACTTTGGTCTGTTTTGGGGCTACTGTGGATCTATTTTGGGCTACTGTGGTCCGTTTTGGGCTACTTTGATCCGTTTTGGGCTACTTCGGTCCATTTTGGGCTACTTTTCCCTGTGTTGGGGCTACTTTGGATCTATTTTGGGCTACTGTGGTCCGTTTTGGGCTACTTTTTCCTGTTTTGGGCTAGTGTGGTCCACTTTTCTCGAAGCTTATAGGGCAACTTCAGCACAATGCTTCTCATGTTTGATGGCAAATCCAATTCCTTCATATACATGATGTTTTCTGTTGCATTGCAGCATCCACGAAGAAAGAGAGCAAAGGCTTGCAATGCTTGAACATCTTCACCTTTAATAGGTGTCCAGCTGAAAACTTTGTCCATATAAGCAGAGGTTATCTTTTGTTCATTTCCAAATATTCTCGAAGAAGAATTTTGGCTCTCTGGTATCCTTGATCTGGAGGAAGATGTTGGCAGCTTTGCACTATATCTCGCGGCTGCCCCCTGGTGTACTGTTCAAGATAGTGCAAGCAGTCGCCAAGGTTGTTTGTTTTTCCCTCCACTCCATTTTCAAATGCTCTCATAAAAGCTTGGTACTGAAGAGGATCTCCGGTAAACAGTGGAATGTCTCTTGGTGGGAGAGAAGAAGAAAGATTCTGTTGGACTAATAAAGTAGTGATGTCATTTTGTCTTTCCATGATATTGACAATATCATTTTGACTGTTATCCCTCAGCATTGGAGTTTGAGAGTGAACATGGCCCACTGAACTTCTCTGTACATCGGTGTGGGTCTGCATGCTGGACCTCAAATGAGTTTCTTGCACTTGATTTGTCACCTGAGTCTGGATGTTGTTTTTTACTGATGGTTTTGGAATCTGTTCCTGTGTCCTTTCCTTTGGACAAACAACCAGTGGTGGAGGTAAGTTATCAGTTAGCTCTTTTTCAAGAATGTAAGAAGCTGCAGTAGGATTGAGATTACTGATGGGTTGAGCATTAGCCTTTTCAAAATAAGAGTGCATTCCATCTGACACTCTTGAACCACTCCTTGATGCATTAGCTTCCAATACACTGATTTTAGCATTAGCAGCTGCCATCTCAGTTTCCAACTCCAGTCTTTCTTTTTCCTTCCTCAGTTGTTCCTCTTGTGCCTCTATTAGATGTTTTTTCTTCAATGCTGCAACACGTTCCATAAGAGCTGCTCTCTCAGCTTCAGCCTTGATGCGTGCAGATGATGTTTTAGAGATACGTGATAACTGAGATGAAGCTTTTACATGGCTTGATTTAGAGCGTGAGATGTTAGAAACACTATCCCAGGTCCAATTTCCTCATTATCAACATCAACATGTTCAGAGCACTCAACATCACGTTGTGCATATGGCTGACCAGCATCAACAAGCCACTTTTTCACATTTTCTACAAAGTCATTATAGATTGTCATTTGTGTGTGAAACCATTTGTTTTGTCTTTCCACTTCATCCTGGGGTATAGGCAAGGTTAAGAAAGACTCATGCTCCTCCTTTGCTTCATCACAGCATTTGATGAAAGTGGACAATTCATATTGCACATCAGTGACATTTTCCTTTGATTCCATAAGCATCCGAAGACCTTTCATAAGTTTGCTTGCTTGCTTGCATTTTGATTTTCTTGCTGCTTGATGCCTTTCTATGCGGTATGTCAGACCCTTTGCAGTGACTTTGATGTCTCTTTTTTCCGATGGCATGGACATGTTACCGTCTGGCTTTGCATTAGTAACGTCAGACATTGTGTGTGCTTCCTCTTTAATACACGCGTCAAACTTTGCAGCATAGCCATAAACAATTTATGAAAGCAACGTCAAGCTCATTGCACGATTCTTTCAATGTAGGCCATGCAATACCACATCCACAAAATGTATAGAAACTGAATTGAAACAATATATCACACCACAACCGGAACCTACAGGACCAAACAGAAACAATGTATCGCTCAGTCCGCAACCATTTGCGCAGACACATATTACGTGACATTTCACGCTAATAAGGCCCACAAATAAGCACAGCAACAACAATTCAAATAATCAGCACCAGTCTCATTCATGTCCGACACAACTGACAACGCCAAAAGACAATACTGAGCAGTGAGAACATGACAGTCAACTCCAATCGTTGCACCGCTTTCCAATACAGCTTTACAGTCAATGTTTGTCTCATGCACATACCATCTCTGTGCGATGTTTCTTGGCTGTGATGTGGTTCCTTCTGGCTTTGCTGTGCCTTGATATTACGTGGCTGCAGGTCCTTTGTTTAACTTGTCGGTGAGGGCTTTCCTTTCCGCGCGCCTCCAATGTGCATTCTTTCATGAAATCCAGAGAATCAATTTTTCCAATAAATGATCCTCCTTTCCTGTTTTCTTGTCCGAGGTTGGGTTTACTGTGGGTTATTCCAAGGGTGGTTTTTTACTTTATGTTGTGGCCATTTGTTCAAAGGGCAAAAAAAAGGACAAAATTAAGAGCTCCTTCAAAAAATATCAAAATTTAAGAAAATTCAAAATCCACTCACAAAGGGCCACAAATGCACCAGGTTAGTTAGGCTTACTCAGGCAGTCAAAGAATTCATTTTCCAGGCCAGTAGCTCCATTCAGAAGGTTTATTTTCAGCTTTCAACAGCAAACAAACATGTTCAAAACCATGCTGCCTCTCTGCTTGTCCTGCTGGTAAAAAATCATTTCCCCTTCCTGGTGCCTCACCTGCCTCTAACACCTGGCTACCTATATCTCCTACTGTCTGGTGCCCCTAGTGTTTACCCACACACACACACAAAAAAAAAAAAAAAATATATATATATATATATATATATATATAAATAAAAATAAAACAACACAAACATAAATAATAAACTAATCAAACTAATGACATAGCTCCTTCAATGAGTTTGACATGTTACAAACGTATTTTCATTGAAACAAGTCACATTTCGACAACAAAAATTGATTTAAAGAAATACCTAATTTCATTATGAAAAAAGGTGATCCCTTTTGGCACGACCAGATTAAGGATTACAAATATCCATAATTAAATTTCCTCGTGTTGATAAAGGACTGTGGCCAGTGGAAATGTCGGCTATTTTACAACTTCCAGACTATTTGAATTTCACTCTGATATGAAGATTTGAATTGTGACTGCTAGCAAAAGTATTGTAGATATCTAAAATGTTACTTGCACTCTCCTTTGCTATCTTCCCTGTCAACTAGATAGAGGCGTCTCAATAGGCTCTTTGGATTTAACTATTTCATTCATAATTTAAGTTATTGTCATTTTAAAGACACAGAAACAACTTGGAAGAAGGTCTCTCCAATGTTACCTTCCCAGGGAACACCTCAGTTTATCTCACTGTTAAAGTATTGGAGAATGTTTCCCTGTCAACTGGAGAGAGGCGTCTCAATAGGCTCTTTGAATTTAAATATTGCATTTATAATTTCTGTTATCGTCATCGTAAAGACACCGAAACATCTTGGAAGGTCTCTCCAATGTTATCTTCCCAGGGCGCACTCCAATTTATCTCACTTTTAAATTATTGGAGGATTTTTGCCGAATGGCTCCAAAGCGAAGGGAGTGCCGATTTTTTTCTCATTCACTCCCATGTAAATTCAGAGGAGACATTTCTGGAAACAGCTGCAGTGCAACACATTTTAAACTCGCTCCCCTGACCACATTTTTGAGTCTAGAAATATACAAATGACAACGTACGTTCACGACAAGTGGCTGGCTCTCACCATCACTTTATTTTTTTGATTTGAACAACGAGGAGTCAAAACCCATGTTAAACAGCCTTTGCTGATCTCCTCTCTCATCAGCTGTCTGTGTCCCGCAGGTGCGGGCAAGTCATTAATCGCCATGACAACGGCTGCACGGCTGTGTCTGTGTCTGTCTCTGTCTCTGTCTCTGTCTCTGTGTCTGTCTCTGTGTCTGTCTGTGTCTGTGTCTGTGTCTGTCTGTGTCTGTGTCTGTCTCTGTGTCTGTGTCTGTGTCTGTGTCTGTCTCTGTGTCTGTGTCTGTGTCTGTCTCTGTCTCTGTCTCTGTGTCTGTCTGTGTCTGTGTCTGTGTCTATGTCTGTCTCTGTGTCTGTCTGTGTCTGTGTCTGTGCCTGTGTCTGTCTGTGTCTGTGTCTGTGTCTGTGTCTGTCTCTGTGTCTGTCTCTGTCTCTGTCTCTGTGTCTGTCTCTGTCTCTGTGTCTGTCTGTGTCTGTCTGTGTCTGTCTCTGTCTCTGTGTGTCTGTCTGTGTCTGTCTCTGTCTGTGTCTGTCTCTGTCTCTGTGTCTGTCTGTGTCTGTGTCTGTGTCTGTCTCTGTGTCTGTGTCTGTCTCTGTCTCTGTGTATGTGTCTGTGTCTGTGTCTGTGTCTGTCTCTGTCTGTCTCTGTCTCTGTGTCTCACAATCATTAAAGGACAGATAACAGCAGCTGAATCTTCATTTGAAACAGCAAATACACATTATTAACCCCTAAAATGCCAAAATGGGCTCTCTAGTGCCACCTAGCTGCACTAAAATGGCTGCTGTGGCCTGTAGGTGTGTTGTTTTTGTCATCTCATCCTCAAAATGAAGGAAGAGGAATCTGATGGGAGAAAATTCACTCATCTAATTTGCATATTGTCATATCACTTCTACATAGCTACAGCTACAGAAAGCATTCAAACATCAAAACGGTCAGCTCTGTGAGAATTTTCTGATGTTTGTGGCAAAGTGTGTGATATTTGTAAATAATTCGCCAAACGCTGCTTGCAGCTTTAATTACTGTAGTGGCTAAAGGTCAACCAATAATACAATAATCAATCACAATTACCTTTACTGTTACATGGAAATATTGTGTTTATTGATGGCTTCATTTGTAACCGCTGTCGCACTGATTACCTTTACAGTTACATGGAAATATTGTGTTTATTGATGGCTTCATTTATAACAGCTGTCGCACTGATTACCTTTACTGTTACATGGAAATATTGTGTTATTGATGGCTTCATTTATAACAGTTGTCTTACTGATTACCTTTACAGTTACATGTAAATATTGTGTTTATTAATGGCTTCATTTATAACAGCTGTCGCACTGATTACCTTTTCTGTTACATGGAAATATTGTATTTATTGATGGCTTCATTTATAACAGCTGTCGCACTGATTACCTTTACAGTTACATGGAAATATTGTGTTTATTGATGGCTTCATTTATAACAGCTGTCGCACTGATTACCTTTACAGTTATATGGAAATATTGTGTTTATTGATGGCTTCATTTATAACAGCTGTCACACTGATTACCTTCACAGTTATATGGAAATATTGTGTTTATTGATGGCTTCATTTATAACAGTTGTCTTACTGATTACCTTTACAGTTACATGGAAATATTGTGTTTATTGATGGCTTCATTTATAACAGCTGTCGCACTGATTACCTTTACAGTTATATGGAAATATTGTGTTTATTGATGGCTTCATTTATAACAACTGTCTTATGATTACCTTTACTGTTACATGGAAATATTGTGCTTATTGATGGCTTCATTTATAACAGTTGTCTTACTGATTACCTTTACAGTTACATGGAAATATTGTGTTTATTGATGGCTTCATTTATAACAGCTGTCGCACTGATTACCTTTACAGTTATATGGAAATATTGTGTTTATTGATGGCTTCATTTATAACAGCTGTCGCACTGATTACCTTTACAGTTATATGGAAATATTGTGTTTATTGATGGCTTCATTTATAACAGTTGTCTTACTAATTACCTTTACAGTTACATGGAAATATTGTGTTTATTGATGGCTTCATTTATAACAGCTGTCGCATGATTACCTTTACAGTTACATGGAAATATTGTTTATTGATGGCTTCATTTATAACAGCTGTCGCACTGCTTACATTTACTGTTACATGGAAATATTGTGTTTTATTGATGGCTTCATTTATAACAGCTGTCGCACTGCTTACATTTACTGTTACATGGAAATATTGTGTTTATTGATGGCTTCATTTATAACAGTTGTCGCACTGATTACCTTTACAGTTACATAGAAATATTGTGTTTATTGATGGCTTCATTTCTAACAGCTGTCGCACTGATTACCTTTACTGTTACATGTAAATATTGTGTTTATTGATGGCTTCATTCATAACAGTTGTGTTACTTATTACCTTTACTGTTACATGTAAACATTGTGTTTATTGATGGCTTCATTTATAACAGTTGTCTTCCTGATTACCTTTAGTATTACATGGAATTATTGTGTTTATTGATTGTTTCATTTATAACAGCTGTCGCACTGATTACCTTTACTGTTACATGGAAATATTGTGTTTATTGATGGCTTCATTTCTAACAGCTGGCGCACTGATTACCTTTACTGTTACATGGATGTATTGTGTTTATTGATGGCTTCTTTTATAACAGAAAGAAAGATAAAGCATGTTTGCATTAAATGTGTAAGCACTGAAAAATCATTCAAACATTACATTTCATTCTAGCATTATCTAACCAAAGGAGCTGCAGGAGGAGCTCCTCCTCCTCCTCCTCATTGCTGCTGCTGCTGTCAATCACCTGGATACAGTAAAAAGATCAATAGTTGTTACAGCACTTGCTGTTATTGTATTATAGACTACAAGAAAATCATATCAACAAAACATGCTCTTCACTGATATATGTGAACCTCCACAGACTGGGCGGTGAACCCTCTCCGAGGGGTGGGAGCTGGCCTGTGAGTGCCGCTGGTCCCCTCTCCTGCTGCCTCCTGAGAAATTGATAGCAAGAGAAAAAAAATGTTAATTTATGGGGATAATTGTCTTAAGGGATATTGTCACCACATTTAAGGGAGGAAAAACGAGTCAACTGTAAAGAAATTTGTGCTACATAATTATATATGAAAAGTGCTTATAAATAAAGAATGATTGATTGATCCCTTAAAGTATGACAGGTAATTGGGACGCTGATTCAACAGGGAAAGTGCCCCAAACTGCAGCAATCCCTCCCCCACACTGACCACTTCCAAGTCAGAAAGCAGGTTTTTCTGAGCGATGAAGCACTTGACTAGGTTTGAGATTGTAAAGTGTAAGAGGTCAAATTGAGCCACATATGCCATAGAGAAAGTGGCCCAAAAAGACTTTTACCTTAAAAACATCCAAAAAAAATGTCTAACATTATATGGATTTAATATGTTGTATGGGAGGCCTTAGTTGATACTATATCCGATTTGGGTGTAAATTGGGATAAAAATGGCTGCACAAGGCCAAAAAGACACGTTTCTGTGACCCTCACAAGTGTCAAAATCCACCATTTAGGGTGCCATCAGGCTCTGAGGCCTGCTTTTTTTTAATGCCTTTTTTTGAATAATTCACAAACGCTTTGAGCTAGGATGCTGACATTACAGTATGTGTATCAGGAGGTCAGGGGCATCGACCGTGCTGAGTTTCAGACTCGTGCAACCTTCACAAGTGTCAAAGATCACCGTTCGGCCTGCGATTTGAGTCTGTGAGGCCTGCTTTTTTTTTTTTTTAATAAATCACCAACGCTTTAAGGCAGGGGCCTGATATATGAGTATTTTAATCGGGAGACGGGGCACGTAGACTGCGTCGAGTTTCAGACACGTGTGACCTTCCGGGTAAGATTGGGAGCCATTGTAATAGGAGAAGTGGCCGAAAATGAGCAAAGGTCAAACAACGCCAGCAAAGCCATTTGTTGGAATTTCTGTCTGATTTCAGACTATGGTGTGCACCACAGAGCCGTCTGCTAGGATTTTCTTGTCCCGTTGCGACACAACCACCGCAGAGCTAGTTTAGCTTTGCAGAGGGTCTACAGAGTTGGGACTCGGGGGAGACTGATAGAGGCCTCATGTAAGGCCCGCAGCCCAACTTCCATGTGGTTCGGTCCATTTTGTGGCCGTGGCAAGCCTTAATTGGTAAAAAATGCTAACCTTTACAGGCCCGCCCCTCGGAAACTATTGGGCCGATCTGCAGCGAACTGATGTCTATGCGCTCGTCTGGAGCCCCGAACAACATAAAAATTCAGACTTCTACGACTTTTAGAAAAACATTTCCTCCAACACCTCCAGTCTGGTCAAAGGGTGTAAGAGGGCATAAGTCTGAGAGCTCCTGATTTTGAGTTTCTGACACAGCCAATTAAGAAAACTACAGGACTTTGGGGTTTTTTACTTCTGGATTATTAATTAGGTGCTCCGGGGGATCCTCTGGTCCGAAGCTGGGGCCCCTGGGGTCAAAGGTCGCCGTGCAGCGGCCAAAAAGACACGTTTTTTAAAGAGTGCTGTGTGTCCTTTAATAACTCATCAACGCTTTGAGGTAGGGGGCTGACCTTTGAGTATGCGGATCAGGACACCACAGGTGACCAAAGCGTAAAGTTTCAGACCCGTGTGACCTTGGAAAGGTCAAAGGTCAACCCTATGGGGGCGTTCTGGACAGTTTTTTCATACCTTTTTTGGATTATCATTTAGTGGCTACAGGGGATCCTCTCGTCCGAAGCTGGGGCCCCTGGGGTCAAAGGTCGCCGTGCAGCAGCCAAAAAGACACGTTTTTTAAAGAGTGCTGTGTCCTAATAACTCATCAACGCTTTGAGGTAGGGGGCTGACCTTTGAGTATGCGGATCAGGACACCACAGGTGACCAAAGCGTAAAATTTCAGACCCGTGTGACCTTGGGAAAGGTCAAGGTCAACCCTATGGGGGCGTTCTGGACAGTTTTTTCATACCTTTTTCCGGATTATCATTTAGTGGCTCCAGGGGATCCTCTGTTCTGAACCTGGGTTCCTGGGGTCAAATGTCGCCACGCAGCAGCCAAAGAGACGCGTTTTTTAAAAAGGCACTGTCTTTACTTTAATAATTCATCAACGCTTTGAGGTAGGAGGCTGACCTCCGAGTATGCGCATCAGGACGCCACAGGCGACCAGGGTGCCAAGTTTCAGACTCGTGCGACCTTTCACAAGTGTCAAAATCCACCGTTTGGGGTGCCATCAGGCTCTGAGGCCTGCTTTTTTTAATGCCTTTTTTTCAATAATTCACAAACGCTTTGAGCTTGGAGGCTGACATTAGAGTATGTGTCTCTGTGGCGCTTTGCCTCCTGATAATATATCTCCCCAACGATCGTAGCACCGAATCCCATTCTGTGCAGTGCAGCAAAATGGGAGCGGAGGATTCAGCCTCTCTCCTCGCCTCATCTGTAGTTGCTCATCTGTACGCTCCAGCTCAAACAGGTGTGGCTCTGGATCTGTGTCCGCCACAAGAAACTCTTCAAAATCGCGTTCAAAGTCATCCATTGCAGCTGCTACAGTTTGGAGATATTGCTAGGCTCAATAAACAGCTGAGCTCTGTTTACGGGCTACGCTGTCAGTCAGTGTGCGGGCTGGAGATTGGTGGAGCAGAGAGGGGAGGGGGGTCCCTGCTAGGCACTGTCAACAAGTATGTGTGTGTGTGAACTGTGTGTGTTACGCTAGAAGAGTTTGGGACGGAGTCTTTTACACTCTGGAGTGTTACCGGAGTTTCTGGAGTGCTCAAATAAGCGGGCCTTTTTCCCGAACGCTACTCTGGTCTCCTGCTCGTGAGGGATTCATTACAATATTGTAACATGGTTTAGATTTCTAATAAACATTCACCTCGTCGCTAGGTAGACCTACTCCTGAAAAACTTGTGTCTGCGCAAGGCTTTTTGTCCCTACCAGGCCACCGTCATTTACCCGACAGGAGGGTGTGAGCGAGTGAGTCTTACAATCTAGAGTTTGACCACTGATGTCACTGTTTTCAACCCATTTTACACACTGGCCCTTTAAGGGCACATTGGAAACACCAACAACAGCTTTACCGAGGAAGTAGACTTCATATGTGGTGTTCTTTTTCCTGAAGTAAGCATGACTGTGTAATGCATTTGTATGTGGTTATTGTTTCAGAAAATAAGTTTTGAATGATTTGTTTTTTTCTTTTGTTGCAGGTGACTAGTGTGTAGTCCTGCAAATGGTCCTTTTCTTCAACGTGAAGGATGTGTCGGCCTACCACACTTTTGTTCTGTGGACAGCAGTTGACCCAAACTGGGATCGGGGGAAGCACTACAAGAGGAAGCTGTTCCTTGAGAGCTTGGGCGAGAACTGGTTGTACCACTAATAAACCGACGCCAGGTTCCTCCCCGGCACACCAGCCTCTGCCAGCTTGGTTACAGAAATCCAGCCGGGTGCCTCAACTTCTGCAGCCCATCACCCAGGAGGAGGCGCAGTTTCTGCAAGACTGACAACAAAGTCAGCATCAGGTGCCACAAATGCAATGTGTACATTTGTAAAATCCACAGCATTGTGTCCTGCCACTCATGCAAATAAGGCCACACCTCTCTCTCTCAGTTTGGAGTTGAGAGATTTTTGCCAATAAACGTTTTTGTGAATAAATTTTGTTTGGATTTGAAAACTGAAACGTGGCTCTCTGTTGTTTGTGAATAAAATTGCATCAGTCAGTTTTGACCTGAGAATATTCTAGCTGATACCTGACATACAGCAGTCTCTGATTACGCAAAATAATAAATTATTTCTGTTTATTTTACTCAAAAACAAGGTATAATTTCATGTAAATGAGGTCTATTGACCACCAATTAAGTGTGTGGTATTTGTGATGATGAGTTGGATTGAAGTTGGCCAAAAATGTGTAACAGAATTGTGTGATACTTTATACTTTATAACCAGTCAAAACAAAACCAAGTCAATATGACCTGCGATGACCCAGGTGTTAGTACTGGCTGCAATTCAAAAATTTGAAATGGTTAAAAAAAAAAAAAAAATCACAAAACTTTGACATTTACCTCTCCATCACTTTATATTCAAACTCAGAATTCATAATTAATTAGTGATTATTTTTAAAATAGGTATAATTTATATGTATGTCATGCCTAAAAATAACATAATAAAGTCACAGTGTGCACTTTCCCTGTGCGCCCCTCAATCATACGCTGGCTCCTTAAAATGGCACTCAGCCATCTAAACTCTGAAAACTCCTGATCCAAGATTTTGCATTCAATTAGCTGTAAATGGTCAGTTTACCTGTTAGGTTTCTAAAAATCTCACCCGAGGGGGTTACTGGTGATTTACAATGGTCCCCCCAATGTTAAATAGGTGATTACGGCCCTGCATCACAGCGCAGCCGCTCAGAGGTTCAGTCGCAACAAACGGCAAAAAATATGTTGACGTTGAAACCTCCGTTTCACTCATCCATCTCAGAAACCCGGTAAAACTGTCTCTGGGTCAGACTGTGGACCAGAGTCAGGTGCTGGCTCAGCTGGTACAGCCTCTCCTCTGTAGCGATGTCAACCGTGTTGGTGGCCACGACAAAGTGGCGGAGGTCTCCATCAAGAGTGAAGCCACCATCCTCCTCCAGGCACCGAGCCGCTTCTCCTCAGACAGAGAACAACAGACCAGGCACCAGGATCAAATTCTTGCAGTGGTGGCAGCACAACACTCACACACTGACAGTCTTCATGGCTCTCTGATCTCCTCCACAGTGTCACTAGTCGTGCGTAAAAGCGCAGTGCGCCTTTATTGGAAAGTGCTGAAAGAGGAAGGGAGGGAGCGCCCAGCGGAACCCAACACTCATATTTTTATTTCTATTTAAGTTTTTTTTTTTTTTTTTTCTCAACATTGCTGTTTTCACTCAGTTGCTTTTATCCTTTTTTGTTTACCATGTTCAGAGACAGAGTCTATGCGCCACATAACCAGTGTGATATAAGTTTCACAGTCTCGAGCTGACTAGAAAGCGTTTAATGAATACACCTTAATTAATTCACATGATGATATCCTCATCAAGAGGAACCAAAAGCTGGCTGAGTAAACCGACTCTCAATGAGGCTGCTGACTGAGAAAAACTGTCCAAGTGAATGCAGAAAAAAAAGCGGAAAACAAAACACACATAAAGAAAAAAAAAGCCGTAGCGTGTTTCATAAATAAATTTCCGGTTTAATAAATCGCCACAAACTAACAGGTGGTATTGTTCCTGCAGTGGAGGACTGTCTGATCATGACGTAATAAGAGCTGTGAGGTCAGACGTGTTGTTAGGGACATGATGGTTTCCATGGTTGCTATGTGGTCTCTAAGTGCATCTTTTCACGCGTTTAAACATTCAGTCAGAGGGAAGTTTCTATCGGAGAGACAAGCAGCAGCTCAACTTTCACTCGACGATTTTTCTGGAAAACAGACTCCAAACTGAGACCTGTTGCTCCCGGACCTCTTCTTAAGACCTGCTGTCACTGACAAACGGACTCATTCAAGGTAGACGGGACATTTTGACACTTTTTAAAGCCCATGTTGTTTTCTTTGTATCTTACCGCTGAGACTTGACAAAAAATCTACTGATGAAGGTCAAATATGAGCAATAGTATTGCAATATTTTGCCCACATCACTACTATGTTAGTGTAAATGAATCAAACTGGACTGATGTTTGACTGTTACCAAGTTTGAATAGGTAAATCTAAAGCTACTGTCTTTGGTTTACCAACTGTGTGTTTTATCTGTCCAAAAAACAGCTCAGCATCATCATGCTAATAAAAATATAGCCCAGCTTATATATTTTTAACCATCAGTGCTGCAAGCAGTGACACAAGCACTGAGGCCTTATCGTTTAAATATGCTCATGATTCAACAATTTTCTTAATATTTAGGATCTTGTTCATTTATGAGTATTTTACACAAAACCTCATTTAAATATTATGATGTCATCATACTGTGAGAGCAACAGAGAGGTGTGAATTAACTGCACACAGAGATTTTTCTGATGTGGGCTACTTTTTCCTGTTTTGGGCTACTGTGGTCCGTTTTGGGCTACTGTGGTCCGTTTTGGGCTACTTTGGTCTGTTTTGGGGCTACTGTCGATTTATTTTGGGCTCGTGTGGTCCGTTTTGGGCTACTTTTTCCTGTTTTGGGCTACTGTGATCCGTTGTGGGCTACTTTGGTCTGTTTTGGGGCTACTGTGGATCTATTTTGTGTTACTCTGGTCCGTTTTGGGCTACTGTGGTCCGTTTTGGGCTACTGTGGTCTGTTTTGGGGCTATTGTCGATTTATTTTGGGCTACTGTGGTCCGTTTTGGGCTACTTTTTCCTGTTTTGGGCTACTGTGATCCGTTGTGGGCTACTTTAGTCTGTTGTGGGGCTACTGTGGATCTATTTTGGGCTACTGTGGTCCGTTTTGGGCTACTGTGGTCCGTTTTGGGCTACCTTGATCCGTTTTGGGCTACTTCAGTCCATTTTGGGCTACTTTTTCCTGTTTTGGGCTCGTGTGGTCCGTTTTGGGCTACTTTTTCCTGTTTTGGGCTACTGTGATCCGTTTTGGGCTACTTTGGTCTGTTTTGGGGCTACTGTGGATCTATTTCGTGCTACTGTGGTCCGTTTTGGGCTACTGTGGTCCGTTTTGGGCTACTTTGGTCTGTTTTGGGGCTACTGTCGATTTATTTTGGGCTCGTGTGGTCCGTTTTGGGCTACTTTTTCCTGTTTTGGGCTACTGTAATCCGTTGTGGGCTACTTTGGTCTGTTTTGGGGCTACTGTGGATCTATTTTGTGTTACTCTGGTCCGTTTTGGGCTACTGTGGTCCGTTTTGGGCTACTGTGGTCTGTTTTGGGACTATTGTCGATTTATTTTGGGCTACTGTGGTCCGTTTTGGGCTACTTTTTCCTGTTTTGGGCTACTGTGATCCGTTATGGGCTACTTTAGTCTGTTTTGGGGCTACTGTGGATCTATTTTGGGCTACTGTGGTCCGTTTTGGGCTACTGTGGTCCGTTTTGGGCTACCTTGATCCGTTTTGGGCTACTTCGCCCCATTTTGGGCTACTTTTTCCTGTGTTGGGCTACTGCGGTCCGTTTTGGGCTACTTTTTCCTGTTTTGGGCTAGTGTGGTCCGTTTTGGGCAACTTCGATCCGTTTTGGGTTACTTTGGTCTGTTTTGGGGCTACTGTGGATCTATTTTGGGCTACTGTGGTCCGTTTTGGGCTACTGTGATCCGTTGTGGGCTACTTTGGTCTGTTTTGGGGCTACTGTGGATCTATTTTGGGCTACTGCGGTCCGTTTTGGGCTACTTTGGTCTGTTTTGGGGCTACTGTGGATCTATTTTGGGCTACTGTTGTCCGTTTTGGGCTACTTTTTCCTGTTTTGGGCTAGTGTGGTCCGTTTTGGGCTACTTCGATCAATGCTGGGCTACTTTGGTCTGTTTTGGGGCTACTGTGGATCTATTTTGGGCTCGTGTGGTCCGTTTTGGGCTACTTTTTCCTGTTTTGGGAAACTGTGGTCCGTTTTGGGTTAGTTTGATGCGTTTTGGGCTACTTTGGTCTGTTTTGGGCTACTGTGGATCTATTTTGGGCTAATGTGGTCCGTTTTGGGCTACTTTGGTCTGTTTTGGGGCTACTGTGGATTTATTTTGGGCTACTGTGGTCCGTTTTGGGCTACTTTTGTCTGTTTTGCGGCTACTGTCGATTTATTTTGGGCTACTGTGGTCCGTTTTGGGCTACTTTTTCCTGTTTTGGGCTACTGTGATCCGTTGTGGGCTACTTTGGTCTGTTTTGGGGCTACTGTGGATCTATTTTGGGCTACTGCGGTCCGTTTTGGGCTACTTTGGTCCGTTTTGGGCTATTTTGATCCGTTTTGGGCTACTTTGGTTTGTTTGGGTGCTACTGTGGATCTATTTTGGGCTACTGTGGTCCGTTTTGGGCTACTTTTTCCTGTTTTGGGAAACTGTGGTCCGTTTTGGGTTAGTTTGATGCGTTTTGGGCTACTTTGGTCTGTTTTGGGGCTACTGTGGATTTATTTTGGGCTATGGTCCGTTTTGGGCTACTTTGGTCCGTTTTGGGGCTACTGTGGATTTTTGGGCTACGTCGGTCTGTTTTGGGCTATTTTGATCCGTTTTGGGCTACTTTGGTCTGTTTGGGTGCTACTGTGGATCTATTTTGGGCTACTGTGGTCCGTTTTGGGCTAATTTTTCCTGTTTTGGGAAACTGTGGTCCATTTTGGGTTAGTTTGATGCGTTTTGGGCTACTTTGGTCTGTTTTGGGGCTACTGTGGATTTATTTTGGGCTAATGTGGTCCGTTTTGGGCTACTTTGGTCCGTTTTGGGGCTACTGTGGATCTATTTTGGGCTACGTCGGTCCGTTTTGGGCTATTTTGATCCGTTTTGGGCTACTTTGGTCTGTTTGGGTGCTACTGTGGATCTATTTTGGGCTACTGTGGTCCGTTTTGGGCTAATTTTTCCTGTTTTGGGAAACTGTGGTCCGTTTTGGGTTAGTTTGATGCGTTTTGGGCTACTTTGGTCTGTTTTGGGGCTACTGGATTTATTTTGGGCTAATGTGGTCCGTTTTGGGCTACTTTGGTCCGTTTTGGGGCTACTGTGGATCTATTTTGGGCTACGTCGGTCCGTTTTGGGCTACTTTGGTCCGTTTTGGGGCTACTGTGGATCTATTTTGGGCTACGTCGGTCCGTTTTGGGCTATTTTGATCCGTTTTGGGCTACTTTGGTCTGTTTGGGTGCTACTGTGGATCTATTTTGGGCTACTGTGGTCCGTTTTGGGTCATTTTTCCTGTTTTGGGTTACTTTGGTCTGTTTTGGGGCTACTGTGGATCTATTTTGGGCTACTGTGGTCCGTTTTGGGCTACTTTGATCCGTTTTGGGCTACTTCGGTCCATTTTGGGCTACTTTTTCCTATGTTGGGGCTACTGTGGATCTATTTTGGGCTACTGTGGTCCGTTTTGGGCTACTTCAATCCATTTTGGGCTACTTTTTCCTGTTTTGGGCTACTGTGGTCCGTTTTGGGCTACTTTTTCCTGTTTTGGGCTACTGTGATCCGTTTTGGGCTACTTTGGTCTGTTTTGGTGCTACTGTGGATCTATTTTGGGCTACTGTGGTCCGTTTTGGGCTACTTTTTCCTGTTTTGGGCTACTGTGATCCGTTGTGGGCTACTTTGTTCTGTTTTGGGGCTACTGTGGATCTATTTTGGGCTACGTCGGTCCGTTTTGGGCTACTGTGGTCCGTTTTGGGCTACCTTGATCCGTTTTGGGCTACTTCGGTCCATTTTGGGCTACTTTTTCCTGCGTTGGGGCTACTGTGGATCTATTTTGGGCTACTGTGGTCCGTTTTGGGCTACTGCGATCCTGTTTTGGGCTAGTGTGGTCCGTTTTGGGCTACTTCGATACGTTTTGGGCTACTTTGGTCTGTTTTGGGGCTACTGTGGATCAATTTTGGGCTACTGTGGTCCGTTTTGGGCTACTTTTTCCTGTTTTGGGCTAGTTTGGTCCGTTTTGGGCTACTGTGGTCCGTTTTGGGTTACTGTTGTCCGTTTTGGGCTACTTCGATCCGTTTTGGGCAACTTTGGTCCGTTTTGGGCTACTTTTTCCTGTTTTGGGCTAGTTTGGCCCGTTTTGGGCTACTGTGGTCCGTTTTGGGCTACTTCAATCCATTTTGGGCTACTTTTTCCTGTTTTGGGCTACTGTGGTCCGTGTTGGGCTACTTTTTCCTGTTTTGGGCTACTGTGATCCGTTTTGGGCTACTTTGGTCTGTTTTGGGCTACTGTCGATTTATTTTGGGCTACTGTTGTCCGTTTTGGGCTACTTTTTCCTGTTTTGGGCTACTGTGATCCGTTGTGGGCTACTTTTGTCTGTTTTGGGGCTACTGTGGATCTATTTTGGGCTACTGTGGTCCGTTTTGGGCTACTGTGGTCCGTTTTGGGCTACCTTGATCCGTTTTGGGCTACTTCACCCCATTTTGGGCTACTTTTTCCTGTGTTGGGCTACTGCGGTCCGTTTTGGGCTACTTTTTCCTGTTTTGGGCTAGTGTGGTCCGTTTTGGGCTACTTCGATCAATTTTGGGCTACTTTGGTCTGTTTTGGGGCTACTGTGGATTTATTTTGGGCTACTGTGGTCCATTTTGGGCTACTTTTTCCTGTTTTGGGCTACTGTGATCCGTTTTGGGCTACTTTGGTCTGTTTTGGGGCTACTGTGGATCTATTTCAGGCTACTGTGGTCCGTTTTGGGCTACTTGATCCGTTTTGGGCTACTTTGATCTGTTTTGGGCTACTGTTGATTTATTTTGGGCTACTGTGGTCCGTTTGGGCTACTTTGGTCTGTTTTGGGGCTACTGTGGATCTATTTTGGGCTACTGGGTCCGTTTTGGGCTACTTTGGTCTGTTTTGGGCTACTGTCGATTTATTTTGGGCTACTGTGGTCCATTTTGGGCTACTTTTTCGTGTGTTTTGGGCTACTGTGATCCGTTTTGGGCTACTTTGGTCTTTTTTTGGGGCTACTGTGGATTTATTTTGGGCTACTGTGGTCCGTTTTGGGCTACTTTTTCCTGTTTTGGGCTACTGTGATCCGTTGTGTGCTACTTTGGTATGTTTTGGGGCTACTGTGGATCTATTTTGGGCTACTGTGGTTCGTTTTGGGCTACTTTTTCGTGTGTTGGGCTACTGTGATCCGTTTTGGGCTACTTTTGTCTGTTTTGCGGCTACTGTCGATTTATTTTGGGCTACTGTGGTCCGTTTTGGGCTACTTTTTCCTGTTTTGGGCTACTGTGATCCGTTGTGTGCTACTTTGGTATGTTTTGGGGCTACTGTGGATCTATTTTGGGCTACTGTGGTTCGTTTTGGGCTACTTTGGTCCATTTTGGGCTACCTTGATCCGTTTTGGGCTACGTCGCCCCATTTTGGGCTACTTTTTCCTGTGTTGGGCTACTTCGCCCCATTTTGGGCTACTTTTTCCTGTTTTGGGCTAGTGTGGTCCGTTTTGGGCAACTTTGATCCGTTTTGGGCTACTTTGATCTGTTTGGGTGCTACTGTGGATCTATTTTGGGCTACTGTGGTCCGTTTTGGGCTAATTTTTCCTGTTTTGGGTTACTTTGGTCTGTTTTGGGCTACTGTGGATCTATTTTGGGCTACTGTGGTCCGTTTTGGGCTACTGTGGTCCGTTTTGGGCTACTTGATCCGTTTTGGGCTACTTCATTTTTTGGGCTACTTTTCCTGTGTTGGGCTACTGCGGTCCGTTTTGGGCTACTTTTTCCTGTTTTGGGCTAGTGTGGTCCGTTTTGGGCTACTTCGATCAATTTTGGGCTACTTTGGTCTGTTTTGGGGCTACTGTGGATTTATTTTGGGCTACTGTGGTCCATTTTGGGCTACTTTTTCCTGTTTTGGGCTACTGTGATCCGTTTTGGGCTACTTTGGTCTGTTTTGGGGCTACTGTGGATCTTTTTGGGCTACTGTGGTCCGTTTTGGGCTACTTGATCCGTTTTGGGCTACTTTGATCTGTTTTGGGGCCACTGTTGATTTATTTTGGGCTACTGTGGTCCGTTTTGGGCTACTTTGGTCTGTTTTGGGGCTACTGTGGATCTATTTTGGGCTACTGTGGTCCGTTTTGGGGTAATGTGGTCCGTTTTGGGCTACTTTGGTCTGTTTTGGGGCTACTGTCGATTTATTTTGGGCTACTGTGGTCCATTTTGGGCTACTTTTTCGTGTTTGGGCTACTGTGATCCGTTTTGGGCTACTTTGGTCTGTTTGGGGCTACTGTGGATTTATTTTGGGCTACTGTGGTCCGTTTTGGGCTACTTTTGTCTGTTTTGCGGCTACTGTCGATTTATTTTGGGCTACTGTGGTCCGTTTTGGGCTACTTTTTCCTGTTTTGGGCTACTGTGATCCGTTGTGGGCTACTTTGGTCTGTTTTGGGGCTACTGTGGATCTATTTTGGGCTACTGCGGTCCGTTTTGGGCTACTTTGGTCTGTTTTGGGCTACTGTGGATCTATTTTGGGCTAATGTGGTCCGTTTTGGGCAACTTTGGTCCGTTTTGGGGCTACTGTGGATCTATTTTGGGCTACGTTGGTCCGTTTTGGGCTATTTTGATCCGTTTTGGGCTACTTTGGTCTGTTTGGTGCTACTGGGATCTATTTTGGGCTACTGTGGTCCGTTTTGGCTAATTTTTCTGTTTTGGGAAACTGTGGTCCGTTTTGGGTTAGTTTGATGCGTTTTGGGCTACTTTGGTCTGTTTTGGGGCTACTGTGGATTTATTTTGGGCTAATTTGGTCCGTTTTGGGCTCCTTTGGTCCGTTTTGGGGCTACTGTGGATCTATTTTGGGCTACTTGGTCCGTTTTGGGCTATTTTGATCCGTTTTGGGCTACTTTGGTCTGTTTGGGTGCTACTGTGGATCTATTTTTGGGTTACTGTTGTCCTTTTAGGCTAATTTTTCCTGTTTTGGGAAACTGTGGTCCGTTTTGGATTAGTTTTGATGCGTTTTGGGGGCTACTTTGGTCTGTTTTGGGGCTACTGTGGATTTATTTTGGGCTAATGTGGTCCGTTTTGGGCTACTTTGGTCCGTTTTGGGGCTACTGTGGATCTATTTTGGGCTACGTCGGTCCGTTTTGGGCTATTTTGATCCGTTTTGGGCTACTTTGGTCTGTTTGGGTGCTACTGTGGATCTATTTTGGGCTACTTTGGTCTGTTTTGGGCTAATTTTTCCTATTTTGAGTTACTTTGGTCTGTTTTGGGGCTACTGTGGATCTATTTTGGGCTACTGTGGTCCGTTTTGGGGTACTTTGATCCGTTTTGGGCTACTTCGGTCCATTTTGGGCTACTGTGGTCCGTTTTGGGCTACTTTTTCCTGTTTTGGGCTAGTGTGGTCCGTTTTGGGCTACTTCGATCCGTTTTGGGCTACTTTGGTCTGTTTTGGGGGTACTGTGGATCAATTTTGGGCTACTGTGGTCCGTTTTGGGCTACTTTTTCCTGTTTTGGGCTAGTTTGGTCTGTTTTGGGCTACTGTGGTCCGTTTTGGGCTACTTCAATCCATTTTGGGCTACTTTTTCCTGTTTTGGGCTACTGTGGTCCGTTTTGGGCTACTTTTTCCTGTTTTGGGCTAGTGTGGTCCGCTTTGGGCTACTTCGATCCGTTTTGGGCTACTTTGGTCTGTTTTGGGGCTACTGTGGATCAATTTTGGGCTACTGTGGTCCGTTTTGGCTACTTTTTTCCTGTTTTGGGCTAGTTTGGTCCGTTTTTTGGCTACTGTGGTCCGTTTTGGGCTACTTCAATCCATTTTGGGCTACTTTTTCCTGTTTTGGGCTCGTGTGGTCCGTTTTGGGCTACTTTTTCCTGTTTTGGGCTACTGTGATCCGTTTTGGGCTACTTTTTCCATTTTTGGGCTAGTTTGGTCTGTTTTGGTGCTACTGTGGATCTATTTTGGGCTACTGTGGTCCATTTTGGGCTACTTCAATCCATTTTGGGCTACTTTTTCCTGTTTTGGGCTACTGTGGTCCGTTTTGGGCTACTTTTTTTCCTGTTTTGGGCTACTGTGATCCGTTTGGGCTACTTTGGTCTGTTTTGGTGCTACTGTGGATCTATTTTGGGCTACTGTGGTCCGTTTTGGGCTACTTTTTTCCTGTTTTGGGCTACTGTGATCCGTTGTGGCTACTTTGGTCTGTTTTGGGGCTACTGTGGATCTATTTTGGGCTACTGTGGTCCGTTTTGGTTACTGTTGTCCGTTTTGGGCTACTTCGATCCGTTTTGGGCTACTTTGGTCCGTTTTGGCTACTTTTTCCTGTTTTGGGCTAGTTTGGTCCGTTTTGGGCTACTGTGGTCCGTTTTGGGCTACTTCAATCCATTTGGGCTACTTTTTCCTGTTTTGGGCTACTGTGGTCCGTATTGGGCTACTTTTTCCTGTTTGGGCTACTGTGATCCGTTTGGGCTACTTTGGTCTGTTTTGGTGCTACTGTGGATCTATTTTGGGCTACTGTGTCCGTTTTGGGCTACTTTTTCCTGTTTTGTGCTACTGTGATCCGTTGTGGGCTACTTTGGCCTGTTTTGGGGCTACTGAGATCTATTTTGGGCTACTGTGGTCCGTTTTGGACTACCTTGATCCGTTTTGGCTACTTCGCCCCATTTTGGGTTACTTTTTGCTGTGTTGGGCTACTGCGGTCCGTTTTGGGCTACTTTTTCCTGTTTTGGTCTAGTGTGGTCCGTTTTGGGCTACTTCGATCCGTTTTGGGCTGCTTTGGTCTGTTTTGGGGCTACTGCTGATCAATTTTGGGCTACTTTGGTCCGTTTTGGGCTACTTTTTCCTGTTTTGGGCTAGTTTGGTCCGTTTTGGGCTACTGTGGTCCGTTTTGGGCTACTTCAATCCATTTTGGGCTACTTTTCCTGTTTTGGGCTCGTGTGGTCCGTTTTGGGCTACTTTTTCCTGTTTTGGGCTACTGTGATCCGTTGTGGGCTACTTTGGCCTGTTTTGGGGCTACTGTGGATCTATTTTGGGCTACTGTGGTCCGTTTTGGACTACCTTGATCCGTTTTGGGCTACTTCGCCCCATTTTGGGTTACTTTTTGCTGTGTTGGGCTACTGCGGTCCGTTTTGGGCTACTTTTTCCTGTTTTGGTCTAGTGTGGTCCGTTTTGGGCTACTTCGATCCGTTGTGGGCTACTTTGGTCTGTTTTGGGGCTACTGTGGATCTATTTTGGGCTACTGTGGTCCGTTTTGGGCTACTTTGATCCGTTTTGGGCTACTTTGATCTGTTTTGGGGCTACTGTTGATTTATTTTGGGCTACTGTGGTCCGTTTTGGGCTACTTTGGTCTGTTTTGGGCTACTGTGGATCTATTTTGGGCTACTGTTGTCCATTTTGGGGTAATGTGGTCCGTTTGGGTTAATTTGGTCTGTTTTGGGCTACTGTCGATTTATTTTGGGCTACTGTGGTCCGTTTTGGGCTACTTTTTCCTGTTTTGGGCTACTTTGATCCTTTTGGGCTACTTCGGTCCATTTTGGCTACTTTTTCCTGTGTTGGGGCTACTGAGAATCTATTTTGGGCTAGTGTGGTCCATTTTGGGCTACTTCGATCAGTTTTGGGCTACTATGGCCTATTTTGGGGCTACAGTGGATCTATTTTGGGCTACGTCGGTCCGTTTTGGGCTATTGTGGTCCGTTTTGGGCTACTTTGATCCGTTTTGGGCTACTTTGGTCTGTTTTGGGTTTACTGTGGATCTATTTTGGCTACTGTGGTCCGTTTTGGGCTACTTTTCCTGTTTTTGGGCTAGTGTGGTCCATTTTGGGCTACTTCGATCAATTTGGGCTACTTTGGTCTGTTTTGGGGCTACTGTGGATTTATTTTGGGCTACTGTGGTCCATTTTGGGCTACTTTTTCCTGTTTTGGGCTACTGTGATCCGTTTTGGGCTACTTTGGTCTGTTTTGGGGCTACTGTGGATCTATTTTGGGCTACTGTGGTCCGTTTTGGGCTACTTTGATCCGTTTTGGGCTACTTTGATCTGTTTTGGGGCTACTGTTGATTTATTTTGGGCTACTGTGGTCCGTTTTGGGCTACTTTGGTCAGTTTTGGGCTACTGTAGATCTATTTTGGGCTACTGTGGTCCATTTTGGGGTAATGTGGTCCGTTTTGGGCTACTTTGGTCTGTTTTGGGCTACTGTCGATTTATTTTGGCTACTGTGGTCCGTTTTGGGCTACTTTTTCCTGTTTTGGGCTACTGTGATCCGTTTTGGGCTACTTTGGTCTGTTTTGGGGTTACTGTGGATTTATTTTGGGCTACTGTGGTCCGTTTTGGGCTACTTTTTCCTGTTTTGGGCTACTGTGATCCGTTGTGGGCTACTTTGGTCTGTTTTGGGGCTACTGTGGATCTATTTTGGGCTACCTTGATCCGTTTTGGGCTACTTTTTCCTGTTTTGGGCTAGTGTGGTCCGTTTTGGGCTAGTTCGATCAATTTTGGGCTACTTTGGTCTGTTTTGGGGCTACTGTGGATTTATTTTGGGCTACTGTGGTCCATTTTGGCTACTTTTTCCTGTTTTGGCTACTGTGATCCGTTTGGGCTACTTTGGTCTGTTTTGGGGCTACTGTGGATCTATTTTGTGCTACTGTGGTCCCTTTTGGGCTACTGTGGTCCGTTTTGGGCTACTTTGGTCTGTTTTGGGCTACTGTCGATTTATTTTGGGCTACTGTGGTCCGTTTTGGGCTACTTTTTCCTGTTTTGGGCTACTGTGATCCGTTGTGTGCTACTTTGGTCTGTTTTGGGCTACTGTGGATCTATTTTTGGGCTACTGTGGTCCGTTTTGGGCTAGTGGTCCATTTTGGGCTACCTTGATCCGTTTTGGGCTACTTCGCCCCATTTTGGGCTACTTTTTCCTGTGTTGGGCTACTGCGGTCCATTTTGGGCTACTTTTTCCTGTTTG
Organism: Epinephelus cyanopodus; assembly: GCA_026686955.1. Taxonomy (NCBI): domain Eukaryota; kingdom Metazoa; phylum Chordata; class Actinopteri; order Perciformes; family Serranidae; genus Epinephelus; species Epinephelus cyanopodus. The sequence goes on along the minus strand of JAMWDX010000029.1, from coordinate 88,690 downwards.
GGCTAGTGTGGTCCGTTTGGGCAACTTGATCCGTTTTGGGCTACTTTGATCTGTTTGGGTGCTACTGTGATCTATTTTTGGGCTACTGTGGTCCGTTTTGGGCTAATTTTTCCTGTATTGGGTTAATTTGGTCTGTTTTGGTGCTAGTGTGGATCTATTTTGGGCTACTGTGGTCCGTTTTGGGCTACTTTGATCCGTTTTGGGCTACTTCAGTCCATTTTGGGCTACTTTTTCTTGTGTTGGGGCTACTGTGGATCTATTTGGGCTACTGTGGTCCGTTTTGGCTACTTTTCCTGTTTTGGGCTAGTGTGGTCCGTTTGGGCAACTTCGATCCGTTTTGGGCTACTTTGGTCTGTTTGGGTGCTACTGTGGATCTATTTTGGGCTACTGTGGTCCGTTTTGGAATAATTTTTCCTATTTTGGGCTACTGTAATCCGTTTTGGCTACTTTGGTCTGTTTGGGGCTAGTGTGGATCTATTTTGGGCTACTGTGGTCCGTTTTGGGCTACTTTGTTCCGTTTTGGGCTACTTCGGTCCATTTTGGGCTACTTTTTCCTGTGTTGGGGCTACTGTGGATCTATTTTGGGCAACTGTGGTCCGTTTTGGGCTACTTTTTCCTGTTTTGGGCTAGTTTGGTCCGTTTTGGACTACTTCGATCCGTTTTGGGCTACTTTGGTCTGTTTTGGGGCTACTGTTGATTTATTTTGGGCTACTGTGGTCCGTTTTGGGCTACTTTTTCCTGTTTTGGGCTACTGTGATCCGTTTTGGGCTACTTTGGTCTGTTTTGGGGTTACTGTGGATTTATTTTGGGCTACTGTGGTCCGTTTTGGGCTACTTTTTCCTGTTTTGGGCTACTGTGATCCGTTGTGGGCTACTTTGGTCTGTTTTGGGACTACTGTGGATCTATTTTGGGCTACCTTGATCCGTTTTGGGCTACTTTTTCCTGTTTTGGGCTAGTGTGGTCCGTTTTGGGCTAGTTCGATCAATTTTGGGCTACTTTGGTCTGTTTTGGGGCTACTGTGGATTTATTTTGGGCTACTGTGGTCCATTTTTGGCTACTTTTTCCTGTTTTGGGCTACTGTGATCCGTTTTGGGCTACTTTGGTCTGTTTTGGGGCTACTGTGGATCTATTTTGTGCTACTGTGGTCCGTTTTGGGCTACTGTGGTCCGTTTTGGGCTACTTTGGTCTGTTTTGGGGCTACTGTCGATTTATTTTGGGCTCGTGTGGTCCGTTTTGGGCTACTTTTTCCTGTTTTGGGCTACTGTGATCCGTTGTGTGCTACTTTGGTCTGTTTTGGGGCTACTGTGGATCTATTTTGGGCTACTGTGGTCCGTTTTGGGCTACTGTGTCCATTTTGGGCTACCTTGATCCGTTTTGGGCTACTTCGCCCCATTTTGGGCTACTTTTCCTGTGTTGGGCTACTGCGGTCCATTTTGGGCTACTTTTTCCTGTTTTGGGCTAGTGTGGTCCGTTTTGGGCAACTTTGATCCGTTTTGGGCTACTTTGATCTGTTTGGGTGCTACTGTGGATCTATTTTGGGCTACTGTGGTCCGTTTTGGGCTAATTTTTCCTGTTTTGGGTTAATTTGGTCTGTTTTGGTGCTAGTGTGGATCTATTTTGGGCTACTGTGGTCCGTTTTGGGCTACTTTGATCCGTTTTGGGCTACTTCGGTCCATTTTGGGCTACTTTTTCTTGTGTTGGGGCTACTGTGGATCTATTTTGGGCTACTGTGGTCCGTTTTGGGCTACTTTTTCCTGTTTTGGGCTAGTGTGGTCCGTTTTGGGCAACTTCGATCCGTTTTGGGCTACTTTGGTCTGTTTGGGTGCTACTGTGGATCTAAGTTGGGCTACTGTGGTCCGTTTTGGAATAATTTTTCCTATTTTGGGCTACTGTAATCCGTTTTGGGCTACTTTGGTCTGTTTTGGGGCTACTGTGGATCTATTTTGGGCTACTGTGGTCCGTTTTGGGCTACTTTGTTCCGTTTTGGGCTACTTCGGTCCATTTTGGGCTACTTTTTCCTGTGTTGGGGCTACTGTGGATCTATTTTGGGCAACTGTGGTCCGTTTTGGGCTACTTTTTCCTGTTTTGGGCTAGTTTGGTCCGTTTTGGACTACTTCGATCCGTTTTGGGCTACTTTGATCTGTTTTGGGGCTACTGTGGATCAATTTTGGGCTACTGTGGTCCGTTTTGGGCTACTTTTTCCTGTTTTGGGCTATTTTTTCCTGTTTTGGGCTACTGTGATCCGTTTTGGGCTACTTTTTCCTGTTTTGGGCTACTGTGATCCGTTTTGGGCTACTTTGGTCTGTTTTGGTGCTACTGTGGATCTATTTTGGGCTACTGTGGTCCGTGTTGGGCTACTTTTTCCTGTTTTGGGCTACTGTGATCCGTTGTGGGCTACTTTGGTCTGTTTTGGGGCTACTGTGGATCTATTTTGGGCTACGTCGGTCCGTTTTGGGCTACTGTGGTCCGTTTTGGGCTACCTTGATCCGTTTTGGGCTACTTCGGTCCATTTGGGGCTACTTTTTCCTGTGTTGGGGCTACTGTGGATCTATTTTGGGCTACTGTGGTCCGTTTTGCTACTTTTCCTGTTTTGGGCTAGTGTGGTCCGTTTTGGGCTACTTCGATACGTTTTGGGCTACTTTGGTCTGTTTTGGGGCTACTGTGGATCAATTTTGGGCTACTGTGGTCCGTTTTGGGCTACTTTTTCCTGTTTTGGGCTACTGTAATCCGTTTTGGGCTACTTTGGTCTGTTTTGGGGCTACTGTGGATCTATTTTGGGCTACTGTGGTCCGTTTTGGGCTACTTTGATCCGTTTTGGGCTACTTCGGTCCATTTTGGGCTACTTTTTCCTGTGATGGGCTACTGCGGTCCGTGTTGGGCTACTTTTTCCTGTTTTGGGCTAGTGTGGATCTATTTTGGGCTACTGTGGTCCGTTTTGGGCTACTGTGGTCTGTTTTAGGCTACTGTGATCCGTTTTGGGCTACTTTGGTCTGTTTTGGGGCTACTGTGGATCTATTTTGGGCTACTGTGGTCCGTTTTGGGCTACTTTTGTCTGTTTTGCGGCTACTGTCGATTTATTTTGGGCTACTGTGGTCCGTTTTGGGCTACTTTTTCCTGTTTTGGGCTACCGTGATCCGTTTTGGGCTACTTTTGTCTGTTTTGCGGCTACTGTCGATTTATTTTGGCTACTGTGGTCCGTTTTGGGCTACTTTTCCTGTTTTGGGCTACTGTGATCCGTTTTGGGCTACTTTTTCCTGTTTTGGGCTAGTTTGGTCTGTGGGTGCTACTGTGGGTCTATTTTGGGCTACTGTGGTCCATTTTGGGCTACTTTTTCCTGTGTTGGGCTACTGCGGTCCGTTTTGGGCTACTTTGGTCTGTTTTGGGCTACTGTGATCCGTTTTGGGCTACTTTGGTCTGTTTTGGGGCTACTGTGGATCTATTTTGTGCTACTGTGGTCCGTTTTGGGCTACTTCGATCCGTTTTGGGCTACTTTGGTCTGTTTGGGTGCTACTGTGGATCTATTTTGGGCTACTGTGGTCCGTTTTGGGCTAATTTTTTTCTGTTTTGGGCTACTGTAATCCGTTTTGGGCTACTTTGGTCTGTTTTGGGGCTACTGTGGATCTATTTTGGGCTACTGTGGTCCGTTTTTGGCTACTGTGGTCCGTTTTGGGCTACTTGATCCGTTTTGGGCTACTTCGCCCCATTTTGGGCTACTTTTCCTGTGTTGGGCTACTGCGGTCCGTTTTGGGCTACGTTTTCCTGTTTTGGGCTAGTGTGGTCCGTTTTGGGCAACTTCGATCTGTTTTGGGCTACTTTGGTCTGTTTGGGTGCTACTGTGGATCTATTTTGGGCTACTGTGGTCCGTTTTGGGCTACTTTGATCCGTTTTGGGCTACTTCGGTCCATTTTGGGCTACTTTTTCCTGTGTTGGGGCTACTGTGGATCTATTTTGGGCTACTGTGGTCCGTTTTGGGCTACTTTGATCCTGTTTTGGGCTAGTGTGGTCCGTTTTGGGCTACTTCGATCCGTTTTGGGCTACTTTGGTCTGTTTTGGTGCTACTGTGGATCAATTTTGGGCTACTGTGGTCCGTTTTGGGCTACTGTGATCCGTTGTGAGCTACTTTGGTCTGTTTTGGGGCTACTGTGGATCTATTTTGGGCTACTGTGGTCCGTTTTGGGCTACTGTGGTCCGTTTTGGGCTACCTTGATCCGTTTTGGTCTACTTCGCCCCATTTTGGGCTACTTTTTCCTGTGTTGGGCTACTGCGGTCCGTTTTGGGCTACTTTTTCCTGTTTTGGGCTAGTGTGGTCCGATTTGGGCAACTTCGATCCGTTTTGGGCTACTTTGGTCTGTTTGGGTGCTACTATGGATCTATTTTGGGCTACTGTGGTCCGTTTTGGGCTAATTTTTCCTGTTTTGGGTTACTTTGGTCTGTTTTGGGGCTACTGTGGATCTATTTTGGGCTACTGTGGTCCGTTTTGGGCTACTTTGATCCGTTTTGGGGCTACTTCGGTCCATTTTGGGCTACTTTTTCCTATGTTGGGGCTACTGTGGATCTATTTTGGGCTACTGTGGTCCGTTTTGGGCTACTTTTTCCTGTTTTGGGCTAGTGTGGTCCGTTTTGGGCTACTTCGATCCGTTTTGGGCTACTTTGGTCTGTTTTGGGGCTACTGTGGATCAATTTTGGGCTACTGTGGTCCGTTTTGGGCTACTTTTCCTGTTTTTGGGCTAGTTTGGTCCGTTTTGGGCTACTGTGGTCCGTTTTGGGCTACTTCAATCCATTTTGGGCTACTTTTTCCTGTTTTGGGCTACTGTGGTCCGTATTGGCTTACTTTTTCCTGTTTTGGGCTACTGTGATCCGTTTTGGGCTACTTTGGTCTGTTTTGGTGCTACTGTGGATCTATTTTGGGCTACTGTGGTCCGTTTTGGGCTACTTTTTCCTGTTTTGGGCTACTGTGATCCGTTGTGGGCTACTTTGGTCTGTTTTGGGGCTACTGTGGATCTATTTTGGGCTACTGTGGTCCGTTTTGGGCTACTGTGGTCCGTTTTGGGCTACCTTGATCCGTTTTGGGCTACTTCGCCCCATTTTGGGTTACTTTTTGCTGTGTTGGGCTACTGCGGTCCGTTTTGGGCTATTTTTTCCTGTTTTGGGCTAGTGTGGTCCGTTTTGGGCTACTTCAATCCGTTTTGGGCTACTTTGGTCTGTTTTGGGGCTACTGTTGATCAATTTTGGGCTACTATGGTCCGTTTTGGGCTACTTTTTCCTGTTTTGGGCTAGTTTGGTCCGTTTTGGGCTACTGTGGTCCGTTTTGGGCTACTTCAATCCATTTTGGGCTACTTTTTCCTGTTTTGGGCTCGTGTGGTCCGTTTTGGGCTACTTTTTCCTGTTTTGGGCTACTGTGATCCGTTTTAGGCTACTTTCGTCTGTTTTGGGGCTACTGTGAATCTATTTTGGGCTACTGTGGTCCGTTTTGGGCTACTTTGGTCTGTTTTGGGGCTACTGTCGATTTATTTTGGGCTACTGTGGTCCGTTTTGGGCTACTTTTTCCTGTTTTGGGCTACTGTGATCCGTTGTGGGCTACTTTGGCCTGTTTTGGGGCTACTGTGGATCTATTTTGGGCTACTGTGGATCTATTTTGGGCTACTGTGGTCCGTTTTGGGCTACTTTGATACGTTTTGGGCTCCTTCGGTCCATTTTGGGCTACTTTTTGCTGTTTTGGGCTAGTGTGGTCCGTTTTGGGTTACTTCGATCAGTTTTGGGCTACTATGGCCTATTTTGGGGCTACAGTGAATCTATTTTGGGCTACGCCGGTCCATTGTGGCTATTGTGGTCCGTTTTGGCTACTTTGATCAGTTTTGGGCTACTTTGGTCTGTTTTGGGGTTACTGTGGATCTACTTTGGGCTACTGTGGTCCGTTTTGGGCTACTTTTCCTGTTTTGGGCTAGTGTGGTCCGTTTTGGGCTACTTCGATCCGTTTTGGGCTACTTTGGTCTGTTTTGGGCTACTGTGGATCTATTTTGTGCTACTGTGGTCCGTTTTGGGCTACTTTGATCTGTTTTGGGCTACTTCGGTCCATTTTGGGCTACTTTTTCCTGTTTTGGGCTACTGTGATCCGTTTTGGGCTACTTTTGTCTGTCTTGCAGCTACTGTCGATTTATTTTGGGCTACTGTGGTCCGTTTTGGGCTACTTTGGTCTGTTTGGGTGCTACTGTGGATCTATTTTGGGCTACTGTGGTCCGTTTTGGGCTAAATTTTTTTCTGTTTTGGGCTACTGAAATCCGTTTTGGGCTACTTTGGTCTGTTTTGAGGCTACTGTGGATCTATTTTGGGCAACTGTGGTCCGTTTTGGGCTACTGTGGTCCGTTTTGGGCTACTTTGATCCGTTTTGGGCTACTTCGGTCCATTTTGGGCTACTTTTTCCTGTGTTGGGCTACTGCGGTCCGTTTTGGGCTACTTTGGTCTGTTTTGGGCTACTGTGATCCGTTTTGGGCTACTTTAGTCTGTTTTGGGGCTACTGTGGATCTATTTTGTGCTACTGTGGTCCGTTTTGGGCTACTTCGATCCGTTTTGGGCTACTTTGGTCTGTTTGGGTGCTACTGTGGATCTATTTTGGGCTACTGTGGTCCGTTTTGGGCTAATTTTTCCTGTTTTGGGCTACTTTGGTCTGTTTTGGGGCTACTGAGGATCTATTTTGGGCTACTGTGGTCCGTTTTGGGCTACTTCGCCCCATTTTGGGCTACTTTTTCCTGTGTTGGGCTACTGCGGTCCGTTTGGGGCTACGTTTTCCTGTTTTGGGCTAGTGTGGTCCGTTTTGGGCAACTTCGATCCGTTTTGGGCTACTTTGGTCTGTTTGGGTGCTACTGTGGATCTATTTTGGGCTACTGTGGTCCGTTTTGGGCTAATTTTTCCTGTTTTGGGCTACTGTAATCCGTTTTGGGCTACTTTGGTCTGTTTTGGGGCTACTGTGGATCTATTTTGGGCTACTGTGGTCCGTTTTGGGCTACTTTGATTCGTTTTGGGCTACTTCGGTCCATTTTGGGCTACTTTTTCCTGTGTTGGGGCTACTTTGGATCTATTTTGGGCTACTGTGGTCCGTTTTGGGCTACTTTTTCCTGTTTTGGGCTAGTGTGGTCCGTTTTGGGCTACTGCGATCCGTTTTGGGCTACTTTGGTCTGTTTTGGGGCTACTGTGGATCAATTTTGGGCTACTGTGGTCCGTTTTGGGCTACTTTTTCCTGTTTTGGGCTAGTTTGGTCCGTTTTGGGCTACTTCAATCCATTTTGGGCTACTTTTTCCTGTTTTGGGCTCGTGTGGTCCGTTTTGGGCTACTTTTTCCTGTTTTGGGCTACTGTGATCCGTTTTGGGCTACTTTGGTCTGTTTTGGGGCTACTGTGGATCTATTTCGTGCTACTGTGGTCCGTTTTGGGCTACTTCGATCCGTTTTGGGCTACTTTGGTCTGTTTTGGGGCTACTGTCGATTTATTTTGGGCTCGTGTGGTCCGTTTTGGGCTACTTTTTCCTGTTTTGGGCTACTGTGATCCGTTGTGGGCTACTTTGGTCTGTTTTGGGGCTACTGTGGATCTTTTTTGTGCTACTGTGGTCCGTTTTGGGCTACTGTGGTCCGTTTTGGGCTACTTTGGTCTGTTTTGGGGCTACTGTCGATTTATTTTGGGCTACTGTGGTCCGTTTTGGGCTACTTTTTCCTGTTTTGGGCTACTGTGATCCGTTGTGGGCTACTTTGGTCTGTTTTGGGGCTACTGTGGATCTATTTTGGGCTACTGTGGTCCGTTTTGGGCTACTGTGGTCCGTTTTGGGCTACCTTGATCCGTGTTGGGCTACTTCGCCCCATTTTGGGCTACTTTTTCCTGTGTTGGGCTACTGCGGTCCGTTTTGGGCTACTTTTTCCTGTTTTGGGCTAGTGTAGTCCGTTTTGGGCAACTTCGATCCGTTTTGGGTTACTTTGGTCTGTTTTGGGGCTACTGTGGATCCATTTTGTGCTACTGTGGTCCGTTTTGAGCTACTGTTGTCCGTTTTGGGCTACTTTGGTCTGTTTTGGGGCTACTGTGGTCCGTTTTGGGCTACTGTGGTCCGTTTTGGGCTACCTTGATCCGTTTTGGGCTACTTCGCCCCATTTTGGGCTACTTTTTCCTGTGTTGGGCTACTGCGGTCCGTTTTGGGCTACTTTTTCCTGTTTTGGGATAGTGTGGTCCGTTTTGGGCAACTTTGATCCGTTTTGGGCTACTTTGATCTGTTTTGGGGCTACTGTGGATCAATTTTGGGCTACTGTGGTCCGTTATGGGCTACTTTTTCCTGTTTTGGGCTAGTTTGGTCCGTTTTGGGCTACTGTGGTCCGTTTTGGGCTACTTCAATCCATTTTGGGCTACTTTTTCCTGTTTTGGGCTCGTGTGGTCCGTTTTGGGCTACTTTTTCCTGTTTTGGGCTACTGTGATCCGTTTTGTGCTACTTTGGTCTGTTTTGGGGCTACTGTGGATCTATTTTGTGCTACTGTGGTCCGTTTTGGGCTACTGTGGTCCGTTTTGGGCTACTTTGGTCTGTTTTGGGGCTACTGTCGATTTATTTTGGGCTACTGTGGTCCGTTTTGGGCTACTTTGATCCGTTTTGGGCTACTTCGGTCCATTTTGGGCTACTTTTTCCTGTGTTGGGGCTACTGTGGATCTATTTTGGGCTACTGTTGTCCGTTTTGGGCTACTTTTTCCTGTTTTGGGCTACTGTGATCCGTTGTGGGCTACTTTTGTCTGTTTTGGGGCTACTGTGGATCTATTTTGGGCTACTGTGGTCCGTTTTGTGCTACTGTGGTCCGTTTTGGGCTACTGTGGTCCGTTTTGGGCTACTTTGGTCTGTTTTGGGGCTACTGTCGATTTATTTTGGGCTACTGTGGTCCGTTTTGGGCTACTTTTTCCTGTTTTGGGCTACTGTGATCCGTTGTGGGCTACTTTGGTCTGTTTTGGGGCTACTGTGGATCTATTTTGGGCTACTGTGGTCCGTTTTGGGCTACTGTGGTCCGTTTTGGGCTACCTTGATCCGTTTTGGGCTACTTCGCCCCATTTTGGGCTACTTTTTCCTGTGTTGGGCTACTGCGGTCCGTTTTGGGCTACTTTTTCCTGTTTTGGGCTAGTGTGGTCCGTTTTGGGCAACTTCGATCCGTTTTGGGCTACTTTGGTATGTTTGGGTGCTACTGTGGATCTATTTTGGGCTACTGTGGTCCGTTTTGGGCTAATTTTTCCTGTTTTGGGTTACTTTGGTCTGTTTTGGGGCTACTGTGGATCTATTTTGGGCTACTGTGGTCCGTTTTGGGCTACTTTTTCCTACGTTGGGGCTACTGTGGATCTATTTTGGGCTACTGTGGTCCGTTTTGGGCTACTTTTTCCTGTTTTGGGCTAGTGTGGTCCGTTTTGGGCTACTTTGGTCTGTTTTGGGGCTACACTGTAAAAAAAAAATTTTGCTTTTAGTTCCTTCAACTTATGTTTATGTGTCAGGTCAACTAAATTTTGCCAAAAAGTTGAGACAACTAGAAATGATAGGTTTTGATCCTTTCAACTAATGAAATAGTACAGTCTACTTTGAAATGTGAGAGTAGCCAACTTGTACAATAGTGTGATGGGTTTTGCACATGCTCAGAACACTGCCCCTGCACAGTACCCTTTGTCAACCCGTGCCTGCATTCATTTTCCTCGCCTTGTGTTGGACCTCCATGTGCTGGACTAAGGACTATATTTTTCTTCTCAGGACTTCAGTGAGTTTAAAAGGTAAGTTCATAATTTTTTTTACCATATGAGTTCAAATGCTCGGTTAAATCTAAAGAGGGTGGCCGTCTTCCCTCTGCCTTGTGCAATGCAAGCTTGCTAGCATAGTTAGCTAACTTTAATGGCATATTCCTGTCAAAAACTTCATCGTCCATCTTTTTGGTACATTGACTCCCAGTTTAAGTTACGGATGAACGGATGAAAACTACTACTCAACGTTTGTTTGCTGCATGTGTGCAAGAGAACCGAGTTGCATGTAGTTGGCTAACGTTAGTAATGTTGCTAACGATTTGTATCTTGCTAGTTTGCTGGCAAGTGAATTCAGTCGATGCAGGCGGGAAAATGTAGACTACATTTCATTAGGGAGTACAGAAGCTCGGCGTAGTTTGCTGCATAAAACGTTTGCTACTTGTTTTTATTTGTGTGGTGGCCTGGGAAAACTGTTGCATGGTGGCATTTTGCTGTTTTCATTTTTTGATAGGTCTGTTTCCATGAATTAGAAGTTCTCTGCTATTCATAACCGTTTGAATGTTATGAGCATCACCATATGTCAAAAAGTGAAAAGTGAGAAAAATGACTTTGAACATTTTGCTGTCTCTGAACGTCTCTCAACGGCCTCAGTAGTAAAAACGTGAAGGTAACTTAACGTTGTCTTTGCCGGCCAGCCCGGTTTTATAATTACAGCTAGTCTACATGTAACGTTAACTTTCTACAGTCATGTAAGTGAAATCATCCTTATTAACTTACTCCGCTGTTTATACAATATGGCTGTTTACCTGTTATTACTGCCATGTTGTTGTGATACTCATAAAATAAGTGTTTTGTTGAGATATTACTTGTTTCCTTTCCTTCTAAGAGTCACTTTTTGGTTGATTGCAATTGTATTTAATTTTATTCTGTGTAATTTCTAATGAGAGATTGCATGCACAATGCGCCGCAGAAGTTGGGCTCATAATCCTTTTGAATGGAGAAAGAGCAACTGTTGTCCTGCGTCGCTGATTTCTGTGTCATATTACCAATATATCCAGTGCACTCCTATCAGAGGGTTATCTGTACACCTGCCAGCGGATACCTAATCGGGACCCGCTACATTGTGGTCTGATTGACTAATTGTGTGTGACTCTGATCGGCTGGTTATGTATTTCGCTGGGCTGTTTGTTGTTACTTCTTGTGCTTTGACGTTACGTTACAGCAGTGTAATGTAACTAAGTTAGTCTGCTCGTCTGATTCACTGCACGGCGAGGAACAGACTGGCAGTGTCATATTAGATAAGGGGGATCTGTTGTAACGTCATGGGCGTAGGTTTGCGTATGGACCTATGGACATGTCCATACCAATATTTTGAGAGAGCAGATTTGTCCCTACCAATAAATTGAACCAACTGTTTCTCTGTTGTTCACACAACCATTCAGATTTATGTGACACTTACCGCGTGTATTGCCAGGACGTTGAATTTGGTGCAATTTGGATGCGCACACACAATTTGAAGAAAAAAAAAAAAAAAAACACCGATCGCTCAGCTCTACAGAGGTGCAGCGGGATATGTTTGATATATACACCTGCGCGTGCGGGGTGGGGCTTCTGGGCTGTGATTGGCTGAGTTGGACAAAATCACCCGCCCGCCTAGTTAAACTGCCCCAGAGGATAGAACGAGTGCTACGTTTGTGGCTCGTACGTTATGCTAACATTTCATTGGCTAAAAGGGACACGCTCACACACAGGGCAGTTCAATTTCAGACCGAGGCGGTGACGCTTTAGTAGACAAAAATAATTGAACTTTTTTGTGGGAAAAGAAACTGTTGTAGGTACATTCTCTGGCCACAAGGTGGCGCCAACACCACACAAATAAAGAAACATCGTAAATACAATGAACCTGTCATGCGGCCGTGATGAAGAGTGATACATCTCACTGTGCTTTGACAATCTTTGTAAAAACAAACTTCCAACATGGCGGCGCGGTGCAGTTTCCATCTAGCTCATAGCTTTTGATTGTGAAAGTAAACAAAGCCTTCAATAAGGACGACAAATATATGACATGGGTTTCCAGGAGGAGAGAATTTAGCTCAAGTTCAGCCATCATTCGCAGACACACCTGCTCCTCCAGTGTTTCTCAACAAGTGCCAATCGTGAGTGATGTTAGCAATGCTAACTTAGCATGCGAGCCACCGCTGCGGTGTGTGTGTGTGTGTGCGCGCGTGTGCGTCGCTGCTGTTACTGTTGTTTACTGTTGTTCTTGTTGCCTATTTTGGTAAACATGAGCGTTTTGTTTATTTTACAGACAGACACACAATCTAGGCTGTGTGTTTGGTTTGTTTGCACCTCCAAACCATAGGATAATGTATGATGGGGTTGACTCGTAGCACATGACGTCACTGTGGGGAAAAAAAAAAGTTGTGTCCCTACCAATGTTGAGAACAAACCTACGCCCTTGTGTAACGTAAACATTAAGTTAATCTTACTCAGAAGAAGGTGTTTTGTATGCGCCATCTTAAAGGTATATATTTACGATAGTTATTTAGAGAATGTCTCTGGAAGTCCTTTGGCTTCTTCCACGTCTTTTGTCTAACGGTCGAGCCGACCGGGGATTCAGCCGTAAAGCGACGTCGGTGTTGTAATGCCTGCGCGCATGCGTAGTGGAGTACTCCCGGTGAAAAAAAGAGTGTTTTAAACATCATTCTGCGGTAAAGTTGATGTTTTTTTTGATCGATTTGTATCTAATTTCACTACCGATCCTGTACATATGTCTGGCTGCAGCCTCCAGTAAACACTCTGAAGGCTGCAGCCAGAGCCTGTTGGCTGACTGTAGGCTATGCATGAATGTCAACTTAACTAAATCTCCTTTTTTTTCACAGGAAGGAGATAATTCCATTGCATATGCAATCATATGAAGTGGACATGTAAGTTTTGCATATTTTCCTCAGCTAACCAGCGCAGTATAATTAGACACTATAAGTTGAAACACGGACATTATAGCAGGTCTTGTCCCTTGCCTTGCATCTACAGTGACTGTGTTTGCTCTTTTAAGACACAAGTAGCTCTCAAGAATCATTTACTTAAGCATGAAACAGTGACTGGTCGACCTCAAGATGCTGTGGCTCATGGAAGTAGCATTGTGACATATAGACTGCATTGTGAACAATGTGAGTTTTCAGAGTCATGTACACTTAAAGATTACTTTGTTCATCTGCGAGTCCATTTGAAAAATAAGGAAACTTTGAAGTGCCCTTTTCAGCGCTGTCTTTTTAAGTCAGATGTGTATTCCACATATACAGCACATAGAAGTAGATATCATAGTGGTTGTGTGTTGAAGGATTTACCTGAGTTGATTCGTGATCTACCAGCAACCAGCAAGGGATGTATGTTACAGCACCAATAGACATTGATGTCTCTCAAGATGATGTCTTGGAAGAAGAGGAATATGAAGATGATAATGGAGAGTCAATCAAGCATAGACTTGCGTCCTTATTCCTGCGTATGCAGACAATCCTGCATGTATCTAAGTCAGCTACACAGGAAATAGTTGAATCACTCTATGATATTGGTACTTTAGCGGAGAGTGCACAAAGAAATCCATTGAAAATGTGTTAAGGGAGCACAACTGTAACTCTGAAGGCCCCCTCTTGGCGTTATTAACAGAGGTCGTTCAGCAAACGAATCCACTTGGTTTTCTGTCAAGGAGTGGTCCATTTGGCACTGACCACAAAAGATCACGTTTTTCAAAGATAATTTTCCAGTCATTGAGCCAGTAGAGTATTTTCTGGATGCAGATAAGAAAAAAAGCTTTGTATTCCCCATACTTCGTGTGATAACTGAATTGCTGAGTAGGAATGATATCCTTGACAAAGTGTTAGTAGAAGAATCTTGTGTTAATTCACAGCCTGGCCAATTTAAGTCATTTCGTGATGGCCTGTTCTTCAAAGAAAATCCACTTCTCTCCAGCGATGAGTTATCAATAGCAGTTGGTTTGTATATAGATGAATTTGAGGTGTGTAATCCGTTAGGTACCTCCAGAAAGAAACATAAGTGTGTGCTGTGTATTGGGTAATTGCAAATCTACCAATCAAATATATCTGCCCTGTCATCTATTTACCTTGCAGTTTTGTGTAAGAGTGCTGATTTAAAAAAAATTGGTTATGGTATTGTTCTAGATGCTCTTTTGAAAGACATACAAATACTTGAAAACCGAGGTGTTTTTATCCAGCGGCTGGGGGCAAATGTTAAAGGTACTGTGGCTTTTGTCTCTGCTGATAACTTAGGAGCACATTCTCTTGCTGGTTTTCAGGAATCGTTTAATGTAGATAAGTTTTGTAGATTTTGTTTGGCAAGTCGTAGGGATATTCAGACAATTGAAGTTGAAAGGGAGTCCTTTCCTCTGAGGACTAAATTGTCTTATGAAGCCAGTGTATCAAAGCTCAAACAGGACACAGATTTGTCATGTGTAGATGGTGTCAAAAGTGACTGTGTTTTAAACAAGTTGACCTATTTTCACACTGTAACAGGATTCCCACCTGTTCTACATGACCTATTAGAGGGAATTGTGCCTGTTGAACTTAGCTTGTGTCTAGGAAAATTGATTTCTGATAAATACTTCACACTTGAAGAATTAAACACTGCCATTCAGAGCTTCCCATATTCATTCTCAGATAAGACTAATCGACCTCAGAGACTAACTCAGACTTTTAAAGTTAATGGAACAATCGGGGGCAACGGACATGAGAATTGGACTCTTTTGAGGTTGCTACCCCTGATGGTTGGTCATCTGGTCCCAGAGAATAACACAACTTGGAGAATACTGCTTGAACTGAAAGACATTGTGGAACTTCTTGCCTCCTCTGTGTTTACAACTGAATCATTGTGCTATTTGGAGTACAAAATATCGGTCCATAGGCAGTTCCTGCAGGATGATTTCCCGGACTTCAAGTTAAGACCCAAACATCATTTATAGAACATTATCCCTTCCTTACCGTTGCTTGGACCATTGCTTGACTGTTGGACAATCCGTTTTGAAGCTAAGCATAGTTTTTTTAAAAAAGTTGTCCGTGATGTGAATAATTTTAAGAATATTTTACTCACATTGGCTACAAGACACCAACTCATGCTGGCTTACTTCCTGGACATGCCCAGCCTTTTCAAGCCCCCAATAGAAGCTGGGAATGTGTCTCTTGTTTCTCCAGAAATTTTGGATTATTCAGTCAGACAGGCCATCAAGTCAAAGTATAAAGATGTCCCATCTGTGTCTCTTACTTCTAGTGCCTCTCTGCATGGCACAGTGTACTCCGAGGGAATGTTTGTGTCTCTTGGCACCACATGGCCTCCCTGATTTTGGCAAAATTCTCAAAGTACTGATTGTTGCAGACAAGGCCTCATTCATCATTGAGCCTTTTTCGGCCTGGTACTTAGAGCACCTCAGATGCTGAACTTACCAAGAAACCTTCTGCAGACCTTGTTGTTGCTGAACCAGAAGAGCTGAACAGCTACTGCCCACTGTCCCCTTACCACCTTCAAGGAAGACTCCTGGTCTCACCCAGGGTGTTTCTACTACATTGAGGTATTTAACTGTAGATTTTTTGTCATGTTTATTTGTAAATACAGCTTTGACACATCAACAAGCATGCAGTGGGGGGATCCAAATGTTGATGTCCAAGACAGAGTCGGGGATCATCAATCTTTTCTGTATTGATTGCTTTGTTTTGTTTGTGTCTGTAACCCTCTGGTGTGTGATGTGTGTTTCATCCAAAAAACTAAAAATTCGCCGTTTTATGGCAAACTGGTACCCATGTCTCCGCTCAGCCCCAGATGGTGCCAGTGCACCAGTAATAACATGTGCATCCCTGCTCAGTTCAACTGAGGACCAGGGTGTCTTCCTGCGAAAAACAGGTTCAGTTGGATGTTTTCGGGCCATTCCGTGGCAATGTTGTGATCACCCGTGAGTTTTCTATTAGAGGCGTGCTGAGGATGAGGAAAATAGTGGGGGTAAAAAAGGGGGAAAGGGACGTGCGATCTTCCAGACATTTGCCCGGTGCTTGTCAAAATTATGACCAAGAACCACGACCCCTCCTCGGCTTACAGTCAGGCTGCAGCCTGATGATTATGGAGTTATATGGAGGGATGTGTGAAATTTATTTTTTGACAGTAAAAATCATCCAGCAAATTATAACCAAACAAAACAATCTATGCACTGTTCAAAAGCATACATGTCACTGTCTTTATGATAGTGAAAGAAAACCAAATTATTATTTTTTTTTTTTATTTATTGTAATTTTATTGACTATTTTTTTTATAGATTTTAAAGCTCCATCATGAAAACAGGCCATAAAACAGCCAATTTTTATTTTTTTGGATGAAACACCACATCACACATCAGAAGAGGAGTCAAATTAAGCAACTAAAAAAAAAACATAATTCATATTTTAAAGGTTGCATGATCCCTGTTTGAAATGGTGTGTATAAAATGGCTTTAAGAGGAGGAACGTTTTTTTTTTTTTTTTACAAGGAAACGGGGGTTTTAACAAATGTAGTTCACAATGTGTCATCTTAAATATCAGCACAGGACTTTCTCCTGTCCAGTCAGTTTAATTGTTTGGAAATGGCTGTTTTATCTCATTTATGTGACTAATGTTCTGACTTCAGTGTTCATATTCTTTCTCCCTGTTTTCACATCTCTTTTCTCCCTGCTTTCCCATCTATCTAGAAGTCAGCATGTTGCTCCACATCGTCCTTGCAGATGACAACATTCAGAGAGTTCGCACTGAAGGTCTTCCAGAGACAGTGGATGAGCTGAAGATGATGCTGAAGACCTGCCTCAACCTGGAGGGTGAGATGGTCATCCAATTCCAGGATGAAGAATTCGGTGGTCAATTCTGTAATCTGAACAACATGGAGGATTTACCCCAGTGAAAGGATTAAACTGAAGGTCATCATGAAGGCACCACCCAGCAGTCCACAGTCAGACTACACACTGGACACAGCGAGCTTGGACACATCCAGTCAGTCCTCAGGTGAGACGTCCGGACGCTCAAAACCCTGGCCGAATCCGTTCCCCATACCCACCTTCTCTTACGACATTGAGATGAAGCTCAGGCGAGGAAATGAAGCTTATCAGAAGGATGGTTCCCTGTTGCCTCTCTCCTCTCACACTGACGTAAAGATAGACATTCTTGACAAGGTTGGGCGGGCCATGTATGACTTCAATGCTTATCCAACTCAGAGACAAATAGAAGAAGTTGCCAAAACCCTGGTTGAAAAGCACCCATGCTTAAAAGAGCCAGGTTCAAAGAGGGATTCTACTCATGGAAGTTTAGTCTCAGTTTCAAGATGGGGAACCTGCGTCAGAAGTATCGTATTGCCGGATGTCCTGAGCTTACAGTGAACCGCAAGAGGTCAGCAGGGCAGGAAACCAGAAAGATGAAGAAAGCAAGGCGGTCCGAGACCAACTTTCTCCCAGACTTCCCTCAAGGTAGAACTCCCAACAGCCTTGAAGAGGAGAGAGAATCTCTGCTTGATGAAGTCAAGAAGAAGAAGCCGGACTGTAATCTGATTGATTCACTGATGGGCCGGACCTTTGCGCTTCGCAGACAGGAAATTGTTGAGAAGGAGCCACTTGTGACTGAGATTGAAAGATGGCCAGCATTGTTTTCAGAAAGACAGGTAAGTTCCAACATCATCCACATGTTCCCCCTTCATTACAATTAAAATAATTTTGACACATAGTATATTTTTCTCAGTCTTGACAAAACACACATACATAAAAGGGAAGTTAGTATTTTTTGACATCTACCCCTATTTGTGTATGTCTAAAATTTTACACGTTTGCCATAGCAATCCGTCATCATGCAATTGAAATATTGTGTCAATTTTACATCTAAGTAGTAGGCAATAATGAGACATGAACCAGAGCCAGGTTCATAGTAGTACAAATAGGACTGAATGTCCAAAATAATCCCCTTAGTCCTTGATAAATTGGTATTGAGCCAGGGATGAGCAAACTGTTCTTCTGCATGTATTAATATTTTTTGTTTTGTGTCCACTCCTCAAAGATTGGTGCCGAGTTTACACGTCTTGTATCTGCTGACCTCCTGAAGTCCTTCCTGAGTGGACTTGACCAGCATTTGCCAAGGTTGATCGACTTATATAAAGCACGGAAGCAACGCAAAACAAACCTGGGACATGACGCCGAGCTCCAAAGTCTTCTTGAATCTCTGGATTCTGAAGTAAGTGAATAGTAAACACAACAGCCATGTTTGGTATGATAATCTGTTTAGAAAAATGTACTGATTTCTGAGACCATTGCATCATGTCATCATCTGTTTAGAGTCTGTTTCTCAGGCACTGCTGGGTTGGACTAGAATCTAGTCCATCCCAGCAGTGCTTGGAAAATGGAATATAAACAGATGATGAAGACCTCAAGTCATGAAGTTAAGGTCCTCTTTGGACAATATATTGGAATACATTAGAGTCCATACATTTGCTTCCCTAGGGCTATGATGAAAGTGTACAATTCTGGCCTCGTTTGGACATTTTTGTCCAATTTGGGCCAAGATTTCATCTTTATTTGGCCACCATCTTGTCTGTGTTGGTGATGATGTCACCTTTTTGTAATCATGCCTTTTTCATGACAATTTTTTTTAACAGGGGCAGCAGAACACTGTGATCAGAATTTTACATACACTCCACTTCGGAAAAAGTGCTATAAAAATCTAACGGATTAATAGATTTTTCTGCTTTTTTTTGCATAAATCTCTTAAACTTCTTCTGCCCTGTCCAAAACTAACAAATATTAATAATTTTGAGGATTTTAACTCTTGAAATGCCAGACACAGACACACAGACAGACAGACAGACAGACAGACAGACAGACAGACAGGACACACACACACACAAACACACACACACACACACACACACACACACACACACACACACACAGACAGGACACACACACACACACACACACACACACACACACACAGACAGGACACACACACACACACACACAGACAGGACACACACACACACACACACACACACACAGACAGGACACACACACACCACACACACACACACAGACAGGACACACACACCACACACACACACACACACACACACACAGACAGACAGACAGACAGACAGGACACACGCACACACACACACACAAGGCAGATCTTGTACAGACCCTCTTCTTGCAGGCTCCAGGTTTTCCTGGTGATGACCTCACTGCTGTTCCTTACTAATGCTGTGATACACCTGTCAAGTTCATGTGCATGTTCACAACTGTACACAGACACAAACATGTGCAAACATCCAGTTCCAGATCCAGTTTTAGGTCATACCTGATTGATTACTATGTGGAAAAACTCAGCCTTATTGTTCTTAAGTTTTTATGATGTTTTACGCCCATCGTGTCATGGCGTCCATTGTAATGGACATGAAAAATAACTATTAAAAACATGAGTCAGCAAAAATTTGTTTTTTCAACTTTTTATGTTGGAGAGGAGCTAGAATCAGATGGAAAAATGTTTTTTTGCCCAGCAGAAAAAATGCGGGTCTGAAGGGGTTAAGAGATTTATGCAAAACAAGCAGAAAAAAAATGTTAATCTGTTAGATATTTATCTATCTATGGCCCTAAAGCCCAAATGCCTGTTTTGATGATGTTGCAGAAGTCCAACCAGAACAAGAGATCCACAGCGCTTCTTGGACTTCCATTCATCTTAAAAGAGGATCCCTCGAACTTCATCAAGTTCTCAGAGGTGTGTTTGAAACTCACCCAGTATTGATGTAATGTGTGACATACTTGATGTTAAAATTTATAGGATTTACCTTCAAAAGGCCCCACTAGAATCTGTAGTGGTGTGAAGATGCTGCAGAGTTCCCTCCCTCTGGCTGTGTTTTGGTTATTGGTTGAGGGCAATCCTTTACCCGCCCCTGCAGCCAAAGGCTGATGCCCAAATGTCAGAAGAAAGAACCACGACAAAACACATTCAGAGGGAGGGAACTCTGCAGAACTACACCATCAGCAAAATATGATCTTTTGAATGCTAGGGGTACACATTGTATGTTCTTCTATACTTCAGACCACTGACGCCGTGGAGGTACCGGCAGTGATAAAAGGAGTGAATGTTGGCCTACTGATCACCACAGAGCAAAATGCGGAGATGACAGCCCAATCAAAGAACATCGTGGATGTTGCCGTAATCCTGGAGGAGCGCATCGTTTTGCGTGAGTTGCGAGATGTACCAAACGGCTTTGCGGTGCTGATTGGACTACTTTACTGCCTCAACATTGATTATCCAAGGAACTGAAGTATACCTTCGAGGTAATTCAGAAGGTAATCATGGACATTGGAGGAAGCACCTGCTCTGCTCGGGTTCATGGACTGCGCAACAAATTGCTTCAGCGCACAGTGTAGAGATGTTCTTCAACATGTCATTTCTGTCCTAGCACTAGTTAATACGGTACTACTTGTTTCTGGTATATTTTCAAGGAATTCACATTTGTGAACGGTTTTAAGTGTCCTGTTTACACATAGATATAACATTACTATTTTGTTGTGCAGAACATCCTATGTGTCTTTCTATTCCTGCATTAGTTAAGCCAGACCTGTTTCCAGCACATTTACAAGGAGTTACAGAATGTGAACTTTCAAGTGTCCTGTTTACACAAAGGAAGAAACAAGTTATTTGTTCAGTTTTATGACACACACACAAAAATATCACCCCACAAACTGACATATGTTAAGAGAAACACAGACTGTCATTGCTTTTCTTTTTTTAGAGATGTTAATAATTTAAACAGATGTGTTAAAGTGTTTGAAATGGCAGCCAATTGCTCTCGCTGCTTGTGATGGTGCCACTCTGCGTACACGCATGCACACACGTACACACACACACACACACACACACACACACACACACACATCCATCACAAATATCACCCCACACACTGACACATGGTAAGAAACACACATACTGTTCTTAAGCTAATGTTTTAAAAAGATGTTTTAAAATGTTTGAAATAACTGTTAAAATTAATGTTTTTGAAATAAATTGTTTCAGAAATTAATAAGTTTGACTTTGATCCAAAGTTCTGTTTGGTAGCCTACTGTTTTCAAACAATAGTTGATTTAAGGTGGCATTTCTCATTGTTTTGATTTGTGTCAGATTCGAACCCCGACCGCAGCATTGAAGAAGCTGATACATGTAAAAAATTCCAAGTTGACTCAACTTAAAAAAATTTGTAACCTCGCTGCCTTAAAATATTGATTAAAGCTAGCAAATTATTTCAGGTAATTTCAAACTCACAACTAAGTTTCTCCAACTTAAAAGACCAAATTCACGTGACTTATTGCTCTGTTATGGGAACTTTATTTTTAGGTCAAATAAACAAATATTTTTGTTATATCAACAACGGAAGTCAAGTAATCTCAACTCATTTTTAAATCTGGTTAACAAATTATTTCAAGTAATTTCAATTTAGTTGTGTGTTGAATTTACTTTACATAATTATTTAGACTAACTCAAATGTGAGTTGAGATTACTTGAGTTCCATTGTTGATACAATAAAAATATTTGTTTATTTGACCTAAAAATAAAGTTCCCACAACAAAACAATAAGTCATGTGAACTTGGTCTTTTAAGTTGGAGAAACTTAGTTGTGAGTTGAAATTACCTGAAATAATTTGCTAGCTTTAATCAATATTTTAAGGCAGCGAGGTTACAAATTTTTTTAAGTTGAGTCAACTTGGAATTTTTTACAGTGTACTGTGGATCTATTTTGTGCTACTGTGGTCCGTTTTGGGCTACTTCAATCCATTTTGGGCTACTTTTTCCTGTTTTGGGCTCGTGTGGTCCGTTTTGGGCTACTTTTTCCTGTTTTGGGGCTACTGTCGATTTATTTTGGGCTACTGTGGTCCGTTTTGGGCTACTTTTTCCTGTTTTGGGCTACTGTGATCCGTTGTGTGCTACTTTGGTCTGTTTTGGGGCTACTGTCGATTTATTTTGGGCTACTGTGGTCCGTTTTGGGCTACTTTTTCCTGTTTTGGGCTACTGTGATCCGTTTTGTGCTACTTTGGTCTGTTTTGGGGCTACTGTGGATCAATTTTGGGCTACTGTGGTCCGTTATGGGCTACTTTTTCCTGTTTTGGGCTACTGTGATCCGTTTTGGGCTACTTTGGTCTGTTTTGGGGCTACTGTGGATCCATTTTGTGCTACTGTGGTCCGTTTGGGCTACTGTTGTCCGTTTTGGGCTACTGGTCTTTTGGGCTACTGTCGATTTATTTTGGGCTACTGTGGTCTGTTTTGGGCTACTTTTTCCTGTTTTGGGCTACTGTGATCCGTTGTGGGCTACTTTGGTCTGTTTTGGGGCTACTGTGGATCTATTTTGGGCTACTGTGGTCCGTTTTGGGCTACTGTGGTCCGTTTTGGGCTACTTGATCCGTTTTGGGCTACTTCGCCCCATTTTGGGCTACTTTTTCCTGTGTTGGGCTACTGCGGTCCGTTTTGGGCTACTTTTTCCTGTTTTGGGCTAGTGTGGTCCGTTTTGGGCAACTTCGATCCGTTTTGGGCTACTTTGGTCTGTTTTGGGCTACTGTGGATCTACTTTGGGCTACTGTGGTCCGTTTTGGGCTACTTTGATCCGTTTTGGGCTACTTCGGTCCATTTTGGGCTACTTTTTCCTGTGTTGGGGCTACTGTGGATCTATTTTGGGCTACTGTGGTCCGTTTTGGGCTACTTTTTCCTGTTTTGGGCTAGTGTGGTCCGTTTTGGGCTACTTCGATCCGTTTTGGGCTACTTTGGTCTGTTTTGGGGCTACTGTGGATCAATTTTGGGCTACTGTGGTCCGTTATGGGCTACTTTTTTCTGTTTTGGGCTAGTTTGGTCCGTTTTGGGCTACTGTGGTCCGTTTTGGGCTACTTCAATCCATTTTGGGCTACTTTTTCCTGTTTTGGGCTCGTGTGGTCCGTTTTGGGCTACTTTTTCCTGTTTTGGGCTACTGTGATCCGTTTTGGGCTACTTTGGTCTGTTTTGGGGCTACTGTGGATCTATTTTGTGCTACTGTGGTCCGTTTTGGGCTACTGTGATCCGTTGTGGGCTACTTTGGTCTGTTTTGGGGCTACTGTGGATCTATTTTGGGCTACTGCGGTTCGTTTTGGGCTACTTTGGTCTGTTTTGGGCTACTGTGGATGTATTTTGGGCTACTGTGGTCCGTTTTGGGCTACTTTGGTCCGTTTTGGGGCTACTGTGGATCTTTTTTGGGCTACTGTGGTCCGTTTTGGGCTATTTTGATCCGTTTTGGGCTACTTTGGTCTGTTTGGGTGCTACTGTGGATCTATTTTGGGCTACTGTGGTCCGTTTTGGGCTACTTTGATCCGTTTTGGGCTACTTCGGTCCATTTTGGGCTACTTTTTCCTGTGTTGGGGCTACTGTGGATCTATTTTGGGCTACTGTTGTCCGTTTTGGGCTACTTTCTGTTTTGGGCTACTGTGATCCGTTTGGGCTACTTTTGTCTGTTTTGGGGCTACTGTGGATCTATTTTGTGCTACTGTGGTCCGTTTTGGGCTACTGTGGTCCGTTTTGGGCTACTTTGGTCTGTTTTGGGGCTACTGTTGATTTATTTTGGGCTACTGTGGTCCGTTTTGGGCTACTTTTTCCTGTTTTGGGCTACTGTGATCCGTTGTGGGCTACTTTGGTCTGTTTTGGGGCCACTGTGGATCTATTTTGGGCTACTGTGGTCCGTTTTGGGCTACTGTGGTCCGTTTTGGGCTACCTTGATCCGTTTTGGGCTACTTCGCACCATTTTGGGCTACTTTTTCCTGTGTTGGGCTACTGCGGTCCGTTTTGGGCTACTTTTTCCTGTTTTGGGCTAGTGTGGTCCGTTTTGGGCAACTTCGATCCGTTTTGGGCTACTTTGGTCTGTTTGGGTGCTACTGTGGATCTATTTTGGGCTACTGTGGTCCGTTTTGGGCTACTTTGATCCGTTTTGGGCTACTTTGATCTGTTTTGGGGCTACTGTGATTTATTTTGGGCTACTGTGGTCCGTTTTGGGCTACTTTTTCCTGTTTTGGGCTAGTGTGGTCCGTTTTGGGCTACTTGGTCTGTTTGGGGCTACTGTGGATCTATTTTGGGCTACTGTGGTCCGTTTTGGGCTACTTTGATCCGTTTTGGGCTACTTGGTCCATTTTGGGCTACTTTTTCCTGTTTTGGGCTACTGTGGTCTGTTTGGGGCTACTGTGGATCTATTTTGGGCTACTGTGGTCCGTTTTGGGCTACTTTGATCCGTTTTGGGCTACTTCGGTCCATTGGGCTACTTTTTCCTGTGTTGGGGCTACTGAGATCTATTTTGGGCTACTGTGGTCCGTTTTGGGCTACTTTTTCCTGTTTTGGGCTAGTTTGGTCCGTTTTGGGCTACTTCGATCGTTTTGGGCTACTATGGCCTATTTTGGGCTACTGGATCTATTTTGGGCTACGGTCTGTTTTGGGCTATTGTGGTCCGTTTTGGGCTACTTTGATCCGTTTTGGGCTACTGTGGTCCGTTTTGGGCTAATTTTTCCTGTTTTGGGCTACTTTGGTCTGTTTTGGGCTACTGTGGATCTATTTTGGGCTACTGTGGTCCGTTTTGGGCTAATTTCTTTCTGTTTTGGGCTACTGTAATCCGTTTTGGGCTACTTTGGTCTGTTTTGGGCTGTGGATCTATTTTGGGCTACTGTGGTCCGTTTTGGGCTACTGTGGTCCGTTTTGGGCTACTTTGATCCGTTTTGGGCTACTTCGCCCATTTTGGGCTACTATTTCCTGTTTTGGGCTAGTGTGGTCCGTTTTGGGCTACTTCGTCCATTTTGGGCTACTTTTTCCTGTTTGGGCTAGTGTGGTCCGTTTTGGGCAACTTCGATCCGTTTTGGGCTACTTTGGTCTGTTTGGGGCTACTGTGGATCTATTTTGGGCTACTGTGGTCCGTTTTGGGCTACTTTGATCCGTTTTGGGCTACTTTGATCTGTTTGGGGCTACTGTTGATTATTTTGGGCTACTGTGGTCCGTTTTGGGCTACTTTTTCCTGTTTTGGGCTTTGGTCCGTTTTGGGCTACTTGGTCTGTTTTGGGGCTACTGTGGATCTATTTTGGGCTACTGTGGTCCGTTTTGGGCTACTTTGATCCGTTTTGGGCTACTTCGGTCCATTTTGGGCTACTTTTTCCTGTTTTGGGCTACTGTGGTCTGTTTGGGTGCTACTGTGGATCTATTTTGGGCTACTGTGGTCCGTTTTGGGCTACTTTGATCCGTTTTGGGCTACTTCGGTCCATTTTGGGCTACTTTTTCCTGTGTTGGGGCTACTGGATCTATTTTGGGCTACTGTGGTCCGTTTTGGGCTACTTTTTCCTGTTTTGGGCTAGTTTGGTCCGTTTTGGGCTACTTCGATCAGTTTTGGGCTACTATGGCCTTTTTGGGGCTACAGTGGATCTATTTTGGGCTACGTGGTCTGTTTTGGGCTATTGTGGTCCGTTTTGGGCTACTTTGATCCGTTTTGGGCTACTGTGGTCCGTTTTGGGCTTTTTCCTGTTTTGGGCTACTTTGGTCTGTTTGGGCTACTGTGGATCTATTTTGGGCTACTGTGGTCCGTTTTGGGCTAATTTTTTCTGTTTTGGGCTACTGTAATCCGTTTTGGGCTACTTTGGTCTGTTTTGGGGCTGTGGATCTATTTTGGGCTACTGTGGTCCGTTTTGGGTACTGTGGTCCGTTTTGGGCTACTTTGTCCGTTTTGGGCTACTTCGCCCCTTTTGGGCTACTTTTCCTTTTGGGCTGTGTGGTCCGTTTTGGGCTACTTCAGTCCATTTTGGGCTACTTTTTCCTGTTTTGGGCTAGTGTGGTCCGTTTTGGGTTACTTCGATCCGTTTTGGCTACTTTTTCCTGTCTTGCTACTGTGATCTGTTTTGGGCTACTTTGGTCTGTTTTGGGCTACTGTGGATCTATTTTGGGCTACTGTGGTCCGTTTTGGGCTACTTTGATCGTTTTGGGCTACTTCGGTCCATTTTGGGCTACTTTTGCTGTTTTGGGCTAGTGTGGTCCGTTTTGGGCTACTTCGATCGTTTTGGGCTACTTGGCCTTTTTGGGCTGTGGATCTTTTGGGCTACGTTTTGGGCTATTGTGGTCCGTTTTGGGCTACTTTGATCGTTTTGGGCTACTTTGGTCTGTTTTGGGGCTACTGTGGATCTACTTTGGGCTACTGTGGTCCGTTTTGGGCTACTTTTTCCTGTTTTGGGCTAGTGTGGTCCGTTTTGGGCTACTTCGATCTGTTTTGGGCTACTTTGGTCTGTTTTGGGGCTACTGTGGATCTATTTTGGGCTACTGTGGTCCGTTTTGGGCTACTTTTTCCTGTTTTGGATTAGTGTGGTCCGTTTTGGGTTACTTCGATCCGTTTTGGGCTACTTTGGTTGTTTTGGGCTACTGTGGATCTTTTGGGCTACTGTGGTCCGTTTTGGGCTACTTTTCCTGTTTTGGGCTAGTGTGGTCCGTTTTGGGCTGCTTCGATCCGTTTTGGCTACTTCAGTCCATTTTGGGCTACTTTTTCCTGTTTTGGGCTACTGTGGTCCGTTTTGGGCTACTTTTTCCTGTTTTGGGCTACTGTGATCCGTTTTGGGCTACTTTGTTCTGTTTTGGGCTACTGTGGATCTATTTTGGGCTACGTGGTCCGTTTTGGGCTACTGTGGTCCGTTTTGGGCTACTTGATCCGTTTTGGGCTACTTCGGTCCATTTTGGGCTACTTTTTCCTGCGTTGGGCTACTGTGGATCTATTTTGGGCTACTGTGGTCCGTTTTGGGCTACTTTTTCCTGTTTTGGGCTAGTGTGGTCCGTTTGGGCTACTTCGATACGTTTTGGGCTACTTTGGTCTGTTTTGGGGCTACTGTGGATCAATTTTGGGCTACTGTGGTCCGTTTTGGGCTACTTTTTCCTGTTTTGGGCTAGTTTGGTCCGTTTTGGGCTACTGTGGTCCGTTTTGGGCTACTTCAATCCATTTTGGGCTACTTTTCCTGTTTTGGGCTCTGTGGTCCGTTTTGGGCTACTTTTTCCTGTTTTGGGCTACTGTGATCCGTTTTGGGCTACTTTGGTCTGTTTTGGGCTACTGTGGATCTATTTTGG
This sequence comes from Epinephelus cyanopodus, assembly GCA_026686955.1. Classification (NCBI taxonomy): domain Eukaryota; kingdom Metazoa; phylum Chordata; class Actinopteri; order Perciformes; family Serranidae; genus Epinephelus; species Epinephelus cyanopodus. The sequence goes on along the minus strand of JAMWDX010000029.1, from coordinate 61,807 downwards.
GCTACTGTGGTCCGTTTTGGGCTAATGTGGTCCGTTTTGGGCTACTTGGTCTGTTTGGGCTACTGTCGATTTATTTTGGGCTACTGTGGTCCATTTTGGGCTACTTTTTTGTTTGGGGGCTACTGTGATCCGTTTTGGGCTACTTTGGTCTGTTTTGGGGCTACTGTGGATTATTTTGGGCTACTGTGGTCCGTTTTGGGCTACTTTTGTCTGTTTTGGGCTACTGTCGATTTTGGGCTACTGTGGTCCGTTTTGGGCTACTTTTTCCTGTTTTGGGCTACTGTGATCCGTTGGGCTACTTTGGTCTGTTTTGGGGCTACTGTGGATCTATTTTGGGCTACTGCGGTCCGTTTTGGGCTACTTTGGTCTGTTTTGGGCTGGATCTATTTTGGGCTAATGTGGTCCGTTTTGGGCTACTTTGGTCCGTTTTGGGGCTACTGTGGATCTATTTTGGGCTACGTCGGTCCGTTTTGGGCTTTTGATCCGTTTTGGGCTACTTTGGTCTGTTTGGGTGCTACTGTGGATCTTTTGGGCTACTGTGGTCCGTTTTGGGCTATTTTTCCTGTTTTGGGCTGTGGTCCATTTTGGGTTAGTTTGATGCGTTTTGGGCTACTTTGGTCTGTTTTGGGGCTACTGTGGATTTATTTTGGGCTATGTGGTCCGTTTTGGGCTACTTTGGTCCGTTTTGGGCTACTGTGGATCTATTTTGGGCTACGTGGTCCGTTTTGGGCTACTTTTTCCTGTTTTGGGCTAGTTTGGTCTGTTTTGGGCTACTGTGGTCCGTTTTGGCTACTTCAATCCATTTTGGGCTACTTTTTCCTGTTTTGGGCTACTGTGGTCCGTTTTGGGCTACTTTCCTGTTTTGGGCTACTTTTTCTGTTTTGGGCTACTGTGGTCCATTTTGGGCTACTTTTTCCTGTTTTGGGCTACTGTGATCCGTTTTGGGCTACTGTGTTTGGGCTACTGTCGATTTATGTTGGGCTACTTGTCTGTTTTGGGCTACTTTTTCCTGTTTTGGGCTACTGTGATCCGTTTTGGGCTACTTTTTCCTGTTTTGGGCTAGTTTGGTCTGTTTTGGTGCTACTGTGGATCTATTTTGGGCTACTGTGGTCCGTTTTGGGCTACTTCAATCCATTTTGGGCTACTTTCTTCTGTTTTGGGCTAGTGTGGTCCGTTTTGGGTACTTCGATCCGTTTTGGGCTACTTTGGTCTGTTTTGGGGCTACTGTGGATCTATTTTGGGCTACTGTGGTCCGTTTTGGGGCTACTGTGGTCTGTTTTGGGCTACTTTGATCCGTTTTGGGCTACTTCGGTCCATTTTGGGCTACTTTTTCCTGTTTTGGGCTACTGTGATCCATTTTGGGCTACTTTTGTCTGTTTGGGCTACTGTCGATTTATTTTGGGCTACTGTGGTCCGTTTTGGGCTATTTTTTCTGTTTTGGGCTACTGTAATCCGTTTTGGGCTACTTTGGTCTGTTTTGGGGCTACTGTGGATCTATGGGCTACTGTGGTCCGTTTTGGGCTACTTTGATCCGTTTTGGGCTACTTCGCCCCATTTTGGGCTACTTTTCCTGTTTGGGCTACTGCGGTCCGTTTTGGGCTACGTTTTCCTGTTTTGGGCTAGTGTGGTCCGTTTTGGGCAACTTCGATCCGTTTTGGGCTACTTTGGTCTGTTTGGGGCTACTGTGGATCTATTTTGGGCTACTGTGGTCCGTTTGGGCTATTTTTCCTGTTTTGGGCTACTGTAATCCGTTTTGGGCTACTTTGGTCTGTTTTGGGCTACTGTGGATCTATTTTGGGCTACTGTGGTCCGTTTTGGGTTACTTTTTCCTGTTTTGGGCTAGTGTGGTCCGTTTTGGGCTACTTCGATCCGTTTTGGGCTACTTTGGTCTGTTTTGGGGCTACTGTGGATCTATTTTGGGCTACTGTGGTCCGTTTTGGGCTACTTTGGTCTGTTTGGGTGCTACTGTGGATCTATTTTGGGCTACTGTGGTCCGTTTTGGGCTACTTTGATCCGTTTTGGGCTACTTCGGTCCATTTTGGGCTACTTTTTCCTGTTTGGGGCTACTGTGGATCTATTTTGGGCTACTGTGGTCCGTTTTGGGCTACTTTTTCCTGTTTTGGGCTAGTGTGGTCCGTTTTGGGCTACTTTGATCCGTTTTGGGCTATTTTGGTCTGTTTTGGGGCTACTGTGGATCAATTTTGGGCTACTGTGGTCCGTTTTGGGCTACTTTTTCCTGTTTTGGGCTACTGTGGTCCGTTTTGGGCTACTTTTTCCTGTTTTGGGCTACTTCAATCCATTTTGGGCTCTTTTCCTGTTTTGGGCTCGTGTGGTCCGTTTTGGGCTACTTTTCCTGTTTTGGGCTACTTTGGTCTGTTTGGGTGCTACTGTGGATCTATTTTGGGCTACTGTGGTCCGTTTTGGGCTACTTTGATCCGTTTTGGGTACTGTGGTCCGTTTTGGGCTTTTGGTCTGTTTTGGGCTACTGTCGATTTATTTTGGGCTACTGTGGTCCGTTTTGGGCTACTGTGGTCCGTTTTGGGCTACCTTGATCCGTTTTGGGCTACTTTGGTCCATTTTGGGCTACTTTTTGCTGTAGTGGGCTACTGCGGTCCGTTTTAGGCTACTTTTTCCTGTTTTGGGCTAGTGTGGTCCGTTTTGGGCAACTTCGATCCGTTTTGGGCTACTTTGGTCTGTTTGGGTGCTACTGTGGATCTATTTTGGGCTACTGTGGTCCGTTTTGGGCTAATATTTCCTGTTTTGGGTTACTTTGGTCTGTTTGGGTGCTACTGTGGATCTATTTTGGGCTACTGTGGTCCGTTTTGGGCTACTTTTTCCTGTTTTGGGCTACCGTGATCCGTTTTGGGCTACTTTTGTCTGTTTTGTGGCTACTGTCGATTTATTTTGGGCTACTGTGGTCCGTTTTGGGCTACTTTTTCCTGTTTTGGGCCACTGTGATCCGTTTTGGGCTACTTTTTCTGTTTTGGGCTAGTTTGGTCTGTTTTGGTGCTACTGTGGATGTATTTTGGGCTAGTGTGGTCCGTTTTCGGCAACTTCGATCTTTTGGGCTACTTTCTTCTGTTTTGGGCTAGTGTGTCCGTTTTGGGCTACTCGATCCGTTTTGGGCTACTTTGTTCTGTTTTGGGCTACTTGGTCTGTTTTGGGGCTACTGTGGATCTATTTTGTGCTACTGTGGTCCGTTTTGGGCTACTTCGATCCGTTTTGGGCTACTGTGGTCCGTTTTGGGCTAATTTTTCCTGTTTTGGGCTAGTTTGGTCTGTTTTGGGGCTACTGTGGATCTATTTTGGGCTACTGTGGTCCGTTTTGGGCTAATTTCTTTCTGTTTTGGGCTACTGTAATCCGTTTTGGGCTACTTTGGTCTGTTTTGTGGCTACTGTGGATCTATTTTGGGCTACTGTGGTCCGTTTTGGGCTACTGTGGTCCGTTTTGGGCTACTTTTGATCCGTTTTGGGCTACTTCGCCCATTTTGGGCTACTATTTCCTGTTTTGGGATAGTGTGGTCCGTTTTGGGCTACTTCATCCATTTTGGGCTACTTTTTCCTGTTTTGGGCTAGTGTGGTCCGTTTTGGGTTACTTCGATCCGTTTTGTGCTACTTTTTCCTGTTTTAAGCTACTGTGATCTGTTTTGGGCTACTTTTGTCTGGTTTGCGGCTACTGTCGATTTATTTTGGGCCACTGTGGTCCTTTTTGGGCTACTTTGGTCTGTTTGGGTGCTACTGTGGATCTATTTTGGGCTACTGTGGTCTGTTTTGGGCTACTTTTTCCTGTTTTGGGCTACTTTGGTCTGTTTTGGGGCTACTGTGGATCTATTTTGGGCTACTGTGGTCCGTTTTGGGCTAATTTTTTTCTGTTTTGGGCTACTGTAATCCGTTTTGGGCTACTTTGGTCTGTTTTGGGGCTACTGTGGATCTATTTTGGGCTACTGTGGTCCGTTTTGGGCTACTTTGATCCGTTTTGGGCTACTTCGCCCCATTTTGGGCTACTTTTTCCTGTGTTGGGCTACTGCGGTCCGTTTTGGGCTACGTTTTCCTGTTTTGGGCTACTGTGGTCCGTTTTGGGCTACTGTGGTCTGTTTTGGGCTACTTTGATCCGTTTTGGGCTACTTTGGTCCATTTTGGGCTACTTTTTCCTGTTTTGGGCTACTGTGATCCGTTTTGGGCTACTTTTGTCTGGTTTGGGCTACTGTCGATTTATTTTGGGCTACTGTGGTCCGTTTTGGGCTACTTTGGTCTGTTTGGGTGCTACTGTGGATCTATTTTGGTCTACTGTGGTCTGTTTTGGGCTACTTTTTCCTGTTTTGGGCTACTTTGGTCTGTTTTGGGGCTACTGTGGATCTATTTTGGGCTACTGTGGTCCGTTTTGGGCTACTGTGGTCCGTTTTGGGCTACCTTGATCCGTTTTGGGCTACTTTGGTCCATTTTGGGCTACTTTTTCCTTTTTTGGCTAGTTTGGTCTGTTTTGGTGCTACTGTGGATCTATTTTGGGCTACTGTGGTCCGTTTTGGGCTACTTCAATCCATTTGGGCTACTTTCTTCTGTTTTGGGCTAGTGTGGTCCGTTTTGGGCTTCTTCGATCCGTTTTGGGCTACTTTGGTCTGTTTTGGGGCTACTGTGGATCTATTTTGGGCTACTGTGGTCCGTTTTGGGCTACTTCGATCCGTTTTGGGCTACTTCAGGTTTTGGTCTACTTCGATCCGTTTGGGCTACTTCAGTCCATTTCGGGCTACTTTTTCTGTTTTGGGCTACTGTGGTCCGTTTTGGGCTACTTTTTCCTGTTTTGGGCTAGTGTGGTCCGTTTTGGGCTACTTCGATCCGTTTTGGGCTACTTTGGTCTGTCTTGGGGCTACTGTGGATTTAATTTGGGCTACTGTGGTCCATTTTGGGCTACTTTTTCCTGTTTTGGGTTACTTCGATCCGTTTTGGGCTACTTTGTCTGTTTTGGGGCTACTGTGGATTTATTTGGCTACTGTGATCCGTTTTGGGCTACTTTTTCCTGTTTTGGGCTACTGTGATCCGTTTTGGGCTACTTTGGTCTGTTTTGGGGCTACTGTGGATCTATTTTGGGCTACTGTGGTCCGTTTTGGGCTACTTTGGTCTGTTTTGGGCTACTGTGATCCGTTTTGGGCTACTTGGGTCTGTTTTGGGGCTACTGTGGATCTTTTGGGCTACTGTGGTCCATTTTGGGCTAATGTGGTCCGTTTTGGGCTACTTGTGGGGGTTTTGGGCTACTTCCCCATTTTGGGCTACTTTTTCCTGTGTTGGGCTACTGCGGTCCGTTTTGGGCTACTTTTTCCTGTTTTGGGCTATTGTGGTCCGTTTTGGGCAACTTCGATCCGTTTTGGGCTACTTTGGTCTGTTTGGGTGCTACTGTGGATCTATTTTGGGCTACTGTGGTCCGTTTTGGGCTAATTTTTTCCTGTTTTGGGCTACTTTGGTCTGTTTTGGGGCTACTGTGGATCTATTTTGGGCTACTGTGGTCCGTTTTGGGGCTACTGTGGTCTGTTTTGGGCTACTTTGATCCGTTTTGGGCTACTTCGGTCCATTTTGGGCTACTTTTTCCTGTTTTGGGCTACTGTGATCCATTTTGGGCTACTTTTGTCTGGTTTGCGGCTACTGTCGATTTATTTTGGGCTACTGTGGTCCGTTTTGGGCTAATTTTTTTTCTGTTTTGGGCTACTGTAATCCGTTTTTTGGGCTACTTTGGTCTGTTTTGGGGCTACTGTGGATCTATTTTGGGCTACTGTGGTCCGTTTTGGGCTACTTTGATCCGTTTTGGGCTACTTCGCCCCATTTTGGGCTACTTTTTCCTGTGTTGGGCTACTGCGGTCCGTTTTGGGCTACGTTTTCCTGTTTTGGGCTAGTGTGGTCCGTTTTGGGCAACTTCGATCCGTTTTGGGCTACTTTGGTCTGTTTGGGTGCTACTGTGGATCTATTTTGGGCTACTGTGGTCCGTTTTGGGCTAATTTTTTCCTGTTTTGGGCTACTGTAATCCGTTTTGGGCTACTTTGGTCTGTTTTGGGGCTACTGTGGATCTATTTTGGGCTACTGTGGTCCGTTTTGGGTTACTTTTTCCTGTTTTGGGCTAGTGTGGTCCGTTTTGGGCTACTTCGATCCGTTTTGGGCTACTTTGGTCTGTTTTGGGCTACTGTGGATCTATTTTGGGCTACTGTGGTCCGTTTTGGGCTACTGTGGTCTGTTTGGGTGCTACTGTGGATCTATTTTGGGCTACTGTGGTCCGTTTTGGGCTACTTTGATCCGTTTTGGGCTACTTCGGTCCATTTTGGGCTACTTTTTCCTGTGTTGGGGCTACTGTGGATCTATTTTGGGCTACTGTGGTCCGTTTTGGGCTACTTTTTCCTGTTTTGGGCTAGTGTGGTCCGTTTTGGGCTACTTTGATCCGTTTTGGGCTATTTTGGTCTGTTTTGGGGCTACTGTGGATCAATTTTGGGCTACTGTGGTCCGTTATGGGCTACTTTTTCCTGTTTTGGGCTACTGTGGTCCGTTTTGGGCTACTTTTTCCTGTTTTGGGCTACTTCAATCCATTTTGGGCTTCTTTTCCTGTTTTGGGCTCGTGTGGTCCGTTTTGGGCTACTTTTTCCTGTTTTGGGCTACTGTGGTCTGTTTGGGTGCTACTGTGGATCTATTTTGGGCTACTGTGGTCCGTTTTGGGCTACTTTGATCCGTTTTGGGCTACTGTGGTCCGTTTTGGGCTACTTTGGTCTGTTTTGGGTCTACTGTCGATTTATTTTGGGCTACTGTGGTCCGTTTTGGGCTACTGTGGTCCGTTTTGGGCTACCTTGATCCGTTTTGGGCTACTTTGGTCCATTTTGGGCTACTTTTTGCTGTTGGGCTACTGCGGTCCGTTTTAGGCTACTTTTTCCTGTTTTGGGCTAGTGTGGTCCGTTTTGGGCAACTTCGATCCGTTTTGGGCTACTTTGGTCTGTTTGGGTGCTACTGTGGATCTATTTTGGGCTACTGTGGTCCGTTTTGGGCTAATATTTCCTGTTTTGGGTTACTTTGGTCTGTTTGGGTGCTACTGTGGATCTATTTTGGGCTACTGTGGTCCGTTTTGGGCTACTTTTTCCTGTTTTGGGCTACCGTGATCCGTTTTGGGCTACTTTTGTCTGTTTTGTGGCTACTGTCGATTTATTTTGGGCTACTGTGGTCCGTTTTGGGCTACTTTTTCCTGTTTTGGGCCACTGTGATCCGTTTTGGGCTACTTTTTCCTGTTTTGGGCTAGTTTGGTCTGTTTTGGTGCTACTGTGGATGTATTTTGGGCTAGTGTGGTCCGTTTTCGGCAACTTCGATCTGTTTTGGGCTACTTTCTTCTGTTTTGGGCTAGTGTGGTCCGTTTTGGGCTACTTCGATCCGTTTTGGGCTACTTTGTTCTGTTTTGGGCTACTTTGGTCTGTTTTGGGGCTACTGTGGATCTATTTTGTGCTACTGTGGTCCGTTTTGGGCTACTTCGATCCGTTTTGGGCTACTGTGGTCCGTTTTGGGCTAATTTTCCTGTTTTGGGCTAGTTTGGTCTGTTTTGGGGCTACTGTGGATCTATTTTGGGCTACTGTGGTCCGTTTTGGGCTAATTTCTTTCTGTTTTGGGCTACTGTAATCCGTTTTGGGCTACTTTGGTCTGTTTTGTGGCTACTGTGGATCTATTTTGGGCTACTGTGGTCCGTTTTGGGCTACTGTGGTCCGTTTTGGGCTACTTTGATCCGTTTTGGGCTACTTCGCCCCATTTTTGGGCTACTATTTCTGTTTTGGGATAGTGTGGTCCGTTTTGGGCTACTTCAGTCCATTTTGGGCTACTTTTTCCTGTTTTGGGCTAGTGTGGTCCGTTTTGGGTTACTTCGATCCGTTTTGTGCTACTTTTTCCTGTTTTAAGCTACTGTGATCTGTTTTGGGCTACTTTTGTCTGGTTTGCGGCTACTGTCGATTTATTTGGGCCACTGTGGTCCTTTTTGGGCTACTTTGGTCTGTTTGGGTGCTACTGTGGATCTATTTTGGGCTACTGTGGTCTGTTTTGGGCTACTTTTTCCTGTTTTGGGCTACTTTGGTCTGTTTTGGGGCTACTGTGGATCTATTTTGGGCTACTGTGGTCCGTTTTGGGCTAATTTTTTTCTGTTTTGGGCTACTGTAATCCGTTTTGGGCTACTTTGGTCTGTTTTGGGGCTACTGTGGATCTATTTTGGGCTACTGTGGTCCGTTTTGGGCTACTTTGATCCGTTTTGGGCTACTTCGCCCCATTTTGGGCTACTTTTTCCTGTGTTGGGCTACTGCGGTCCGTTTTGGGCTACGTTTTCCTGTTTTGGGCTACTGTGGTCCGTTTTGGGCTACTGTGGTCTGTTTTGGGCTACTTTGATCCGTTTTGGGCTACTTTGGTCCATTTTGGGCTACTTTTTCCTGTTTTGGGCTACTGTGATCCGTTTTGGGCTACTTTTGTCTGGTTTGCGGCTACTGTCGATTTATTTTGGGCTACTGTGGTCCGTTTTGGGCTACTTTGGTCTGTTTGGGTGCTACTGTGGATCTATTTTGGTCTACTGTGGTCTGTTTTGGGCTACTTTTTCCTGTTTTGGGCTACTTTGGTCTGTTTTGGGGCTACTGTGGATCTATTTTGGGCTACTGTGGTCCGTTTTGGGCTACTGTGGTCCGTTTTGGGCTACCTTGATCCGTTTTGGGCTACTTTGGTCCATTTTGGGCTACTTTTTCCTTTTTTGGGCTAGTTTGGTCTGTTTTGGTGCTACTGTGGATCTATTTTGGGCTACTGTGGTCCGTTTTGGGCTACTTCAATCCATTTTGGGCTACTTTCTTCTGTTTTGGGCTAGTGTGGTCCGTTTTGGGCTTCTTCGATCCGTTTTGGGCTACTTTGGTCTGTTTTGGGGCTACTGTGGATCTATTTTGGGCTACTGTGGTCCGTTTTGGGCTACTTTGATCCGTTTTGGGCTACTTCGCCCCATTTTGGGCTACTTTTTCCTGTGTTGGGCTACTGCGGTCCGTTTTGGGCTACGTTTTCCTGTTTTGGGCTACTGTGGTCCGTTTTGGGCTACTGTGGTCTGTTTTGGGCTACTTTGATCCGTTTTGGGCTACTTTGGTCCATTTTGGGCTACTTTTTCCTGTTTTGGGCTACTGTGATCCGTTTTGGGCTACTTTTGTCTGGTTTGCGGCTACTGTCGATTTATTTTGGGCTACTGTGGTCCGTTTTGGGCTACTTTGGTCTGTTTGGGTGCTACTGTGGATCTATTTGGTCTACTGTGGTCTGTTTTGGGCTACTTTTTCCTGTTTTGGGCTACTTTGGTCTGTTTTGGGGCTACTGTGGATCTATTTGGGCTACTGTGGTCCGTTTTGGGCTACTGTGGTCCGTTTTGGGCTACTTGATCCGTTTTGGGCTACTTTGGTCCATTTTGGGCTACTTTTTCCTTTTTTGGGCTAGTTTGGTCTGTTTTGGTGCTACTGTGGATCTATTTTGGGCTACTGTGGTCCGTTTTGGGCTACTTCAATCCATTTTGGGCTACTTTCTTCTGTTTTGGGCTAGTGTGGTCCGTTTTGGGCTTCTTCGATCCGTTTTGGGCTACTTTGGTCTGTTTTGGGGCTACTGTGGATCTATTTTGGGCTACTGTGGTCCGTTTTGGGCTACTTCGATCCGTTTTGGGCTACTTCAGGCCATTTTGGTCTACTTCGATCCGTTTTGGGCTACTTCAGTCCATTTCGGGCTACTTTTTCCTGTTTTGGGCTACTGTGGTCCGTTTTGGGCTACTTTTTCCTGTTTTGGGCTAGTGTGGTCCGTTTTGGGCTACTTCGATCCGTTTTGGGCTACTTTGGTCTGTCTTGGGGCTACTGTGGATTTAATTTGGGCTACTGTGGTCCATTTTGGGCTACTTTTTCCTGTTTTGGGTTACTTCGATCCGTTTTGGGCTACTTTAGTCTGTTTTGGGGCTACTGTGGATTTATTTTGGGCTACTGTGATCCGTTTTGGGCTACTTTTTCCTGTTTTGGGCTACTGTGATCCGTTTTGGGCTACTTTGGTCTGTTTTGGGGCTACTGTGGATCTATTTTGGGCTACTGTGGTCCGTTTTGGGCTACTTTGGTCTGTTTTGGGCTACTGTGATCCGTTTTGGGCTACTTGGGTCTGTTTTGGGGCTACTGTGGATCTATTTTGGGCTACTGTGGTCCATTTTGGGCTAATGTGGTCCGTTTTGGGCTACCTTGATCCGTTTTGGGCTACTTCGCCCCATTTTGGGCTACTTTTTCCTGTGTTGGGCTACTGCGGTCCGTTTTGGGCTACTTTTTCCTGTTTTGGGCTATTGTGGTCCGTTTTGGGCAACTTCGATCCGTTTTGGGCTACTTTGGTCTGTTTGGGTGCTACTGTGGATCTATTTTGGGCTACTGTGGTCCGTTTTGGGCTAATTTTTCCTGTTTTGGGCTACTTTGGTCTGTTTTGGGGCTACTGTGGATCAATTTTGGGCTACTGTGGTCCGTTTTGGGCTACTGTGGTCCGTTTTGGGCTACTTCAATCCATTTTGGGCTACTTTGATCCTGTTTTGGGCTACTGTGGTCCGTTTTGGGCTACTTTTTCCAGTTTTGGGCTACTGTGATCCGTTTTGGGCTACTTTGGTCTGTTTTGATGCTACTGTGGATCTATTTTGGGCTACTGTGGTCCGTTTTGGGCTACTGTGGTCCGTTTTGGGCTACTTTTTCCTGTTTTGGGCTACTGTGATCCGTTGTGGGCTACTTTGGTCTTTTTTGGGGCTACTGTGGATCTATTTTGGGCTACTGTGGTCCGTTTTGGGCTACTGTGGTCCGTTTTGGGCTACCTTGATCCGTTTTGGGCTACTTCGCCCCATTTTGGGTTACTTTTTCCTGTGTTGGGCTACTGCGGTCCGTTTTGGGCTACTTTTTCCTGTTTTGGCCTAGTGTGGTCCGTTTTGGGCAACTTCGATCCGTTTTGGGCTACTTTGGTCTGTTTTGGGGCTACTGTGGATCTATTTTGGGCTACTGTAGTCCGTTTTGGGCTACTTTGGTCTATTTTAGGGCTACTGTCGATTTATTTTGGGCTACTGTGGTCCGTTTTGGGTTACTTTTTCCTGTTTTGGGCTACTGTGATCCGTTGTGGGCTACTTTGGTATGTTTTGGGGCTACTGTGGATCTATTTTGGGCTACTGTGGTCCCTTTTGGATTACTGTGGTCCGTTTTGGGCTACCTTGATCCGTTTTGGGCTACTTCGCCCCATTTTGGGCTACTTTTTCCTGTGTTGGGCTACTGCGGTCCGTTTTGAGCTACTTTTTCCTGTTTTGGGCTACTGTGGTCCGTTTTGGGCAACTTCGATCCATTTTGGGCTACTTTGGTCTGTTTGGGCTACTGCGGTCCGTTTTGGGCTACTTTTCCTGTTTTGGGCTAGTGTGGTCCGTTTTGGGCTACTTTGATCCGTTTTGGGCTACTTTGGTCTGTTTTGGGCTACTGTGGATCTATTTTGGGCTACTGTGGTCCGTTTTGGGCTACTTCGATCCGTTTTGGCCTAGTTTGGTCTGTTTTCGGGCTACTGTGGATTTATTTTGGGCTACTGTGGTCCATTTTGGGCTACTTTTTCCTGTTTTGGGCTACTGTGATCCGTTTTGGGCTACTTTGGTCTGTTTTGGGGCTACTGTGGATCTATTTTGGGCTACTGTGGTCCGTTTTGAGCTACTGTGGTCCGTTTTGGGCTACTTTGATCCGTTTTGGGCTTCTTTGATCTGTGTTGGGGCTACTGTTCATTTGTTTTGGGCTACTGTGGTCCGTTTTGGGCTACTGTAATCTGTTTTGGGCTACTTTGGTCATTTTTGGGGCTACGGTGGATCTATTTTGGGCTATTTCGGTCCCTTTTGGGCTACTTTTTCCTGTTTTGGGCCACTGTGATCCGTTTTGGGCTACTTTGGTCCGTTTTGGGCTACTGTGGTCCGTTTTGGGCTACTTTGATCTGTTTTGGGCTACTTTGGTCTGTTTTGGGGCTACTCTGGATTTATTTTCGGCTACTGTGGTCCGTTTTGGGCTACTTTTTCCTGTTTTGGATTAGTGTGGTCCGTTTTGGGTTACTTCGATCCGTTTTGGGCTACTTTGGTATGTTTTGGGGCTACTGTGGATCAATTTTGGGCTACTGTGGTCCGTTTCGGGCTTTTTTTTCGTGTTTTGGGCTAGTGTGGTCCGTTTTGGGCTACTTCAATCCGTTTTGGGCTACTTCTGTCCATTTTGGGCTACTTTTTCCTGTTTTGGGCTAGTGTGGTCCGTTTTGGGCTGCTTCGATCCGTTTTTGGCTACTTCAGTCCATTTTGGGCTACTTTTTCCTGTTTTGGGCTAGTTTGGTCCGTTTTGGGCTACTTCGATCAGTTTTGGGCTACTATGGCCTATTTTGGGGCTACAGTGGATCTATTTTGGGCTACGTCGGTCTGTTTTGGGCTATTGTGGTCCGTTTTGGGCTACTTTGATCCGTTTTGGGCTACTGTGGTCCGTTTTGGGCTAATTTTTCCTGTTTTGGGCTACTTTGGTCTGTTTTGGGGCTACTGTGGATCTATTTTGGGCTACTGTGGTCCGTTTTGGGCTAATTTCTTTCTGTTTTGGGCTACTGTAATCCGTTTTGGGCTACTTTGGTCTGTTTTGGGCTACTGTGGATCTATTTTGGGCTACTGTGGTCCGTTTTGGGCTACTGTGGTCCGTTTTGGGCTACTTTGATCCGTTTTGGGCTACTTCGCCCCATTTTGGGCTACTATTTCCTGTTTTGGGCTAGTGTGGTCCGTTTTGGGCTACTTCAGTCCATTTTGGGCTACTTTTTCCTGTTTTGGGCTAGTGTGGTCCGTTTTGGGCAACTTCGATCCGTTTTGGGCTACTTTGGTCTGTTTGGGTGCTACTGTGGATCTATTTTGGGCTACTGTGGTCCGTTTTGGGCTACTTTGATCCGTTTTGGGCTACTTTGATCTGTTTTGGGGCTACTGTTGATTTATTTTGGGCTACTGTGGTCCGTTTTGGGCTACTTTTTCCTGTTTTGGGCTAGTGTGGTCCGTTTTGGGCTACTTTGGTCTGTTTTGGGGCTACTGTGGATCTATTTTGGGCTACTGTGGTCCGTTTTGGGCTACTTTGATCCGTTTTGGGCTACTTCGGTCCATTTTGGGCTACTTTTTCCTGTTTTGGGCTACTGTGGTCTGTTTGGGTGCTACTGTGGATCTATTTTGGGCTACTGTGGTCCGTTTTGGGCTACTTTGATCCGTTTTGGGCTACTTCGGTCCATATTGGGCTACTTTTTCCTGTGTTGGGGCTACTGAGAATCTATTTTGGGCTACTGTGGTCCGTTTTGGGCTACTTTTTCCTGTTTTGGGCTAGTTTGGTCCGTTTTGGGCTACTTCGATCAGTTTTGGGCTACTATGGCCTATTTTGGGGCTACAGTGGATCTATTTTGGGCTACGTCGGTCTGTTTTGGGCTATTGTGGTCCGTTTTGGGCTACTTTGATCCGTTTTGGGCTACTGTGGTCCGTTTTGGGCTAATTTTCCTGTTTTGGGCTACTTTGGTCTGTTTTGGGGCTACTGTGGATCTATTTTGGGCTACTGTGGTCCGTTTTGGGCTAATTTCTTTCTGTTTTGGGCTACTGTAATCCGTTTTGGGCTACTTTGGTCTGTTTTGTGGCTACTGTGGATCTATTTTGGGCTACTGTGGTCCGTTTTGGGCTACTGTGGTCCGTTTTGGGCTACTTTGATCCGTTTTGGGCTACTTCGCCCCATTTTGGGCTACTATTTCCTGTTTTGGGCTAGTGTGGTCCGTTTTGGGCTACTTCAGTCCATTTTGGGCTACTTTTTCCTGTTTTGGGCTAGTGTGGTCCGTTTTGGGTTACTTCGATCCGTTTTGTGCTACTTTTTCCTGTCTTAAGCTACTGTGATCTGTTTTGGGCTACTTTGGTCTGTTTTGGGGCTACTGTGGATCTATTTTGGGCTACTGTGGTCCGTTTTGGGCTACTTTGATACGTTTTGGGCTCCTTCGGTCCATTTTGGGCTACTTTTTGCTGTTTTGGGCTAGTGTGGTCCGTTTTGGGTTACTTCGATCAGTTTTGGGCTACTATGGCCTATTTTGGGGCTACAGTGGATCTATTTTGGGCTACGCCGGTCCATTGTGGGCTATTGTGGTCCGTTTTGGGCTACTTTGATCAGTTTTGGGCTACTTTGGTCTGTTTTGGGGTTACTGTGGATCTACTTTGGGCTACTGTGGTCCGTTATGGGCTACTTTTCCTGTTTTGGGCTAGTGTGGTCCGTTTTGGGCTACTTCGATCTGTTTTGGGCTACTTTGGTCTGTTTTGGGGCTACTGTGGATCTATTTTGGGCTACTGTGGTCCGTTTTGGGCTACTTTTTCCTGTTTTGGATTAGTGTGGTCCCTTTTGGGTTACTTCGATCCGTTTTGGGCTACTTTGGTATGTTTTGGGGCTACTGTGGATCAATTTTGGGCTACTGTGGTCCGTTTTGGGCTACTTTTTCCTGTTTTGGGCTAGTGTGGTCCGTTTTGGGCTGCTTCGATCCGTTTTTGGCTACTTCAGTCCATTTTGGGCTACTTTTTCCTGTTTTGGGCTACTGTGGTCCGTTTTGGGCTACTTTTTCCTGTTTTGGGCTACTGTGATCCGTTTTGGGCTACTTTGTTCTGTTTTGGGGCTACTGTGGATCTATTTTGGGCTACGTCGGTCCGTTTTGGGCTACTGTGGTCCGTTTTGGGCTACCTTGATCCGTTTTGGGCTACTTCGGTCCATTTTGGGCTACTTTTTCCTGCGTTGGGGCTACTGTGGATCTATTTTGGGCTACTGTGGTCCGTTTTGGGCTACTTTTTCCTGTTTTGGGCTAGTGTGGTCCGTTTTGGGCTACTTCGATACGTTTTGGGCTACTTTGGTCTGTTTTGGGGCTACTGTGGATCAATTTTGGGCTACTGTGGTCCGTTTTGGGCTACTTTTTCCTGTTTTGGGCTAGTTTGGTCCGTTTTGGGCTACTGTGGTCCGTTTTGGGCTACTTCAATCCATTTTGGGCTACTTTTTCCTGTTTTGGGCTCGTGTGGTCCGTTTTGGGCTACTTTTTCCTGTTTTGGGCTACTGTGATCCGTTTTGGGCTACTTTGGTCTGTTTTGGGGCTACTGTGGATCTATTTTGGGCTACTGTGGTCCGTTTTGGGGTAATGTGGTCCGTTTTGGGCTACTTTGGTCTGTTTTGGGTCTACTGTCGATTTATTTTGGGCTACTGTGGTCCATTTTGGGCTACTTTTTCGTGTGTTGGGGCTACTGTGATCCGTTTTGGGCTACTTTGGTCTGTTTTGGGGCTACTGTGGATTTATTTTGGGCTACTGTGGTCCGTTTTGGGCTACTTTTGTCTGTTTTGCGGCTACTGTCGATTTATTTTGGGCTACTGTGGTCCGTTTTGGGCTACTTTTTCCTGTTTTGGGCTACTGTGATCCGTTGTGGGCTACTTTGGTCTGTTTTGGGGCTACTGTGGATCTATTTTGGGCTACTGCGGTCCGTTTTGGGCTACTTGGTCTGTTTTGGGCTACTGTGATCTATTTTGGGCTAATGTGGTCCGTTTTGGGCAACTTTGGTCCGTTTTGGGGCTACTGTGGATCTATTTTGGGCTACGTCGGTCCGTTTTGGGCTATTTTGATCCGTTTTGGGCTACTTTGGTCTGTTTGGGTGCTACTGTGGATCTATTTTGGGCTACTGTGGTCCGTTTTGGGCTAATTTTTCCTGTTTTGGGAAACTGTGGTCCATTTTGGGTTAGTTTGATGCGTTTTGGGCTACTTTGGTCTGTTTTGGGGCTACTGTGGATTTATTTTGGGCTAATGTGGTCCGTTTTGGGCTACTTTGGTCCGTTTTGGGGCTACTGTGGATCTATTTTGGGCTACGTCGGTCCGTTTTGGGCTACTTTTTCCTGTTTTGGGCTAGTTTGGTCTGTTTTGGGCTACTGTGGTCCGTTTTGGGCTACTTCAATCCATTTTGGGCTACTTTTTCCTGTTTTGGGCTACTGTGGTCCGTTTTGGGCTACTTTTTCCTGTTTTGGGCTACTTTTTCCTGTTTTGGGCTACTGTGGTCCATTTTGGGCTACTTTTTCCTGTTTTGGGCTACTGTGATCCGTTTTGGGCTACCTTTGTCTGGTTTGGTGCTACTGTCGATTTATGTTGGGCTACTGTTGTCTGTTTTGGGCTACTTTTTCCTGTTTTGGGCTACTGTGATCCGTTTTGGGCTACTTTTTCCTGTTTTGGGCTAGTTTGGTCTGTTTTGGTGCTACTGTGGATCTATTTTGGGCTACTGTGGTCCGTTTTGGGCTACTTCAATCCATTTTGGGCTACTTTCTTCTGTTTTGGGCTAGTGTGGTCCGTTTTGGGTACTTCGATCCGTTTTGGGCTACTTTGGTCTGTTTTGGGGCTACTGTGGATCTATTTTGGGCTACTGTGGTCCGTTTTGGGGCTACTGTGGTCTGTTTTGGGCTACTTTGATCCGTTTTGGGCTACTTCGGTCCATTTTGGGCTACTTTTTCCTGTTTTGGGCTACTGTGATCCATTTTGGGCTACTTTTGTCTGGTTTGCGGCTACTGTCGATTTATTTTGGGCTACTGTGGTCCGTTTTGGGCTAATTTTTTTCTGTTTTGGGCTACTGTAATCCGTTTTGGGCTACTTTGGTCTGTTTTGGGGCTACTGTGGATCTATTTTGGGCTACTGTGGTCCGTTTTGGGCTACTTTGATCCGTTTTGGGCTACTTCGCCCCATTTTGGGCTACTTTTTCCTGTGTTGGGCTACTGCGGTCCGTTTTGGGCTACGTTTTCCTGTTTTGGGCTAGTGTGGTCCGTTTTGGGCAACTTCGATCCGTTTTGGGCTACTTTGGTCTGTTTGGGTGCTACTGTGGATCTATTTTGGGCTACTGTGGTCCGTTTTGGGCTAATTTTTCCTGTTTTGGGCTACTGTAATCCGTTTTGGGCTACTTTGGTCTGTTTTGGGGCTACTGTGGATCTATTTGGGCTACTGTGTCCGTTTTGGTTACTTTTTCCTGTTTTGGGCTAGTGTGGTCCGTTTTGGGCTACTTCGATCCGTTTTGGGCTACTTTGGTCTGTTTTGGGGCTACTGTGGATCTATTTTGGGCTACTGTGGTCCGTTTTGGGCTACTGTGGTCTGTTTGGGTGCTACTGTGGATCTATTTTGGGCTACTGTGGTCCGTTTTGGGCTACTTTCCGTTTTGGGCTACTTCGGTCCATTTTGGGCTACTTTTTCCTGTGTTGGGGCTACTGTGGATCTATTTTGGGCTACTGTGGTCCGTTTTGGGCTACTTTTTCCTGTTTTGGGCTAGTGTGGTCCGTTTTGGGCTACTTTGATCCGTTTTGGGCTATTTTGGTCTGTTTTGGGGCTACTGTGGATCAATTTTGGGCTACTGTGGTCCGTTATGGGCTACTTTTTCCTGTTTTGGGCTACTGTGGTCCGTTTTGGGCTACTTTTTCCTGTTTTGGGCTACTTCAATCCATTTTGGGCTTCTTTTTCCTGTTTTGGGCTCGTGTGGTCCGTTTTGGGCTACTTTTTCCTGTTTTGGGCTACTGTGGTCTGTTTGGGTGCTACTGTGGATCTATTTTGGGCTACTGTGGTCCGTTTTGGGCTACTTTGATCCGTTTTGGGCTACTGTGGTCCGTTTTGGGCTACTTTGGTCTGTTTTGGGTCTACTGTCGATTTATTTTGGGCTACTGTGGTCCGTTTTGGGCTACTGTGGTCCGTTTTGGGCTACCTTGATCCGTTTTGGGCTACTTTGGTCCATTTTGGGCTACTTTTTGCTGTAGTGGGCTACTGCGGTCCGTTTTAGGCTACTTTTTCCTGTTTTGGGCTAGTGTGGTCCGTTTTGGGCAACTTCGATCCGTTTTGGGCTACTTTGGTCTGTTTGGGTGCTACTGTGGATCTATTTTGGGCTACTGTGGTCCGTTTTGGGCTAATATTTCCTGTTTTGGGTTACTTTGGTCTGTTTGGGTGCTACTGTGGATCTATTGGGCTACTGTGGTCCGTTTTGGGCTACTTTTTCCTGTTTTGGGCTACCGTGATCCGTTTTGGGCTACTTTTGTCTGTTTTGTGGCTACTGTCGATTTATTTTGGGCTACTGTGGTCCGTTTTGGGCTACTTTTTCCTGTTTTGGGCCACTGTGATCCGTTTTGGGCTACTTTTTCCTGTTTTGGGCTAGTTTGGTCTGTTTTGGTGCTACTGTGGATGTATTTTGGGCTAGTGTGGTCCGTTTTCGGCAACTTCGATCTGTTTTGGGCTACTTTCTTCTGTTTTGGGCTAGTGTGGTCCGTTTTGGGCTACTTCGATCCGTTTTGGGCTACTTTGTTCTGTTTTGGGCTACTTTGGTCTGTTTTGGGGCTACTGTGGATCTATTTTGTGCTACTGTGGTCCGTTTTGGGCTACTTCGATCCGTTTTGGGCTACTGTGGTCCGTTTTGGGCTAATTTTTCCTGTTTTGGGCTAGTTTGGTCTGTTTTGGGGCTACTGTGGATCTATTTTGGGCTACTGTGGTCCGTTTTGGGCTAATTTCTTTCTGTTTTGGGCTACTGTAATCCGTTTTGGGCTACTTTGGTCTGTTTTGTGGCTACTGTGGATCTATTTTGGGCTACTGTGGTCCGTTTTGGGCTACTGTGGTCCGTTTTGGGCTACTTTGATCCGTTTTGGGCTACTTCGCCCCATTTTGGGCTACTATTTCCTGTTTTGGGATAGTGTGGTCCGTTTTGGGCTACTTCAGTCCATTTTGGGCTACTTTTTCCTGTTTTGGGCTAGTGTGGTCCGTTTTGGGTTACTTCGATCCGTTTTGTGCTACTTTTTCCTGTTTTAAGCTACTGTGATCTGTTTTGGGCTACTTTTGTCTGGTTTGCGGCTACTGTCGATTTATTTTGGGCCACTGTGGTCCTTTTTGGGCTACTTTGGTCTGTTTGGGTGCTACTGTGGATCTATTTTGGGCTACTGTGGTCTGTTTTGGGCTACTTTTTCCTGTTTTGGGCTACTTTGGTCTGTTTTGGGGCTACTGTGGATCTATTTTGGGCTACTGTGGTCCGTTTTGGGCTAATTTTTCCTGTTTTGGGCTACTGTAATCCGTTTTGGGCTACTTTGGTCTGTTTTGGGGCTACTGTGGATCTATTTTGGGCTACTGTGGTCCGTTTTGGGCTACTTTGATCCGTTTTGGGCTACTTCGCCCCATTTTGGGCTACTTTTTCCTGTGTTGGGCTACTGCGGTCCCGTTTTGGGCTACGTTTTCCTGTTTTGGGCTACTGTGGTCCGTTTTGGGCTACTGTGGTCTGTTTTGGGCTACTTTGATCCGTTTTGGGCTACTTTGGTCCATTTTGGGCTACTTTTTCCTGTTTTGGGCTACTGTGATCCGTTTTGGGCTACTTTTGTCTGGTTTGCGGCTACTGTCGATTTATTTTGGGCTACTGTGGTCCGTTTTGGGCTACTTTGGTCTGTTTGGGTGCTACTGTGGATCTATTTTGGTCTACTGTGGTCTGTTTTGGGCTACTTTTTCCTGTTTTGGGCTACTTTGGTCTGTTTTGGGGCTACTGTGGATCTATTTTGGGCTACTGTGGTCCGTTTTGGGCTACTGTGGTCCGTTTTGGGCTACCTTGATCCGTTTTGGGCTACTTTGGTCCATTTTGGGCTACTTTTTCCTTTTTGGGCTAGTTTGGTCTGTTTTGGTGCTACTGTGGATCTATTTTGGGCTACTGTGGTCCGTTTTGGGCTACTTCAATCCATTTTGGGCTACTTTCTTCTGTTTTGGGCTAGTGTGGTCCGTTTTGGGCTTCTTCGATCCGTTTTGGGCTACTTTGGTCTGTTTTGGGGCTACTGTGGATCTATTTTGGGCTACTGTGGTCCGTTTTGGGCTACTTCGATCCGTTTTGGGCTACTTCAGGCCATTTTGGTCTACTTCGATCCGTTTTGGGCTACTTCAGTCCATTTCGGGCTACTTTTTCCTGTTTTGGGCTACTGTGGTCCGTTTTGGGCTACTTTTTCCTGTTTTGGGCTAGTGTGGTCCGTTTTGGGCTACTTCGATCCGTTTTGGGCTACTTTGGTCTGTCTTGGGCTACGTGGATTTAATTTGGGCTACTGTGGTCCATTTTGGGCTACTTTTTCCTGTTTTGGGTTACTTCGATCCGTTTTGGGCTACTTTAGTCTGTTTTGGGGCTACTGTGGATTTATTTTGGGCTACTGTGATCCGTTTTGGGCTACTTTTTCCTGTTTTGGGCTACTGTGATCCGTTTTGGGCTACTTTGGTCTGTTTTGGGGCTACTGTGGATCTATTTTGGGCTACTGTGGTCCGTTTTGGGCTACTTTGGTCTGTTTTGGGCTACTGTGATCCGTTTTGGGCTACTTGGGTCTGTTTTGGGGCTACTGTGGATCTATTTTGGGCTACTGTGGTCCATTTTGGGCTAATGTGGTCCGTTTTGGGCTACCTTGATCCGTTTTGGGCTACTTCGCCCCATTTTGGGCTACTTTTTCCGTGTTGGGCTACTGCGGTCCGTTTTGGGCTACTTTTTCCTGTTTTGGGCTATTGTGGTCCGTTTGGGCAACTTCGATCCGTTTTGGGCTACTTTGGTCTGTTTGGGTGCTACTGTGGATCTTTTTGGGCTACTGTGGTCCGTTTTGGGCTAATTTTTCCTGTTTTGGGCTACTTTGGTCTGTTTTGGGGCTACTGTGGATCAATTTTGGGCTACTGTGGTCCGTTTTGGGCTACTGTGGTCCGTTTTGGGCTACTTCAATCCATTTTGGGCTACTTTGATCCTGTTTTGGGCTACTGTGGTCCGTTTTGGGCTACTTTTTCCAGTTTTGGGCTACTGTGATCCGTTTTGGGCTACTTTGGTCTGTTTTGATGCTACTGTGGATCTATTTTGGGCTACTGTGGTCCGTTTTGGGCTACTGTGGTCCGTTTTGGGCTACTTTTCCTGTTTTTGGGGCTACTGTGATCCGTTGTGGGCTACTTTGGTCTTTTTTGGGGCTACTGTGGATCTATTTTGGGCTACTGTGGTCCGTTTTGGGCTACTGTGGTCCGTTTTGGGCTACCTTGATCCGTTTTGGGCTACTTCGCCCCATTTTGGGTTACTTTTTCCTGTGTTGGGCTACTGCGGTCCGTTTTGGGCTACTTTTTCCTGTTTTGGCCTAGTGTGTCCGTTTTGGGCAACTTCGATCCGTTTTGGGCTACTTTGGTCTGTTTTGGGGCTACTGTGGATCTATTTTGGGCTACTGTAGTCCGTTTTTGGCTACTTTGGTCTATTTTAGGGGCTACTGTCGATTTATTTGGGCTACTGTGGTCCGTTTTGGGTTACTTTTTTCCTGTTTTGGGCTACTGTGATCCGTTGTGGGCTACTTTGGTATGTTTTTGGGGCTACTGTGGATCTATTTTGGGCTACTGTGGTCCTTTTGGATTACTGTGGTCCGTTTTGGGCTACCTTGAT
This sequence comes from Epinephelus cyanopodus, assembly GCA_026686955.1. Classification (NCBI taxonomy): domain Eukaryota; kingdom Metazoa; phylum Chordata; class Actinopteri; order Perciformes; family Serranidae; genus Epinephelus; species Epinephelus cyanopodus. The sequence continues at coordinate 40,348 of JAMWDX010000029.1, read as the reverse complement.
CCGTTTTGGGCTACTTCGCCCCATTTTGGGCTACTTTTTCCTGTGTTGGGCTACTGCGGTCCGTTTTGAGCTACTTTTTCCTGTTTTGGGCTACTGTGGTCCGTTTTGGGCAACTTCGATCCATTTTGGGCTACTTTGGTCTGTTTGGGCTACTGCGGTCCGTTTTGGGCTACTTTTCCTGTTTTGGGCTAGTGTGGTCCGTTTTGGGCTACTTTGATCCGTTTTGGGCTACTTTGGTCTGTTTTGGGGCTACTGTGGATCTATTTTGGGCTACTGTGGTCCGTTTTGGGCTACTTCGATCCGTTTTGGCCTAGTTTGGTCTGTTTTCGGGCTACTGTGGATTTTATTTTGGGCTACTGTGGTCCATTTTGGGCTACTTTTTCCTGTTTTGGGCTACTGTGATCCGTTTGGGCTACTTTGGTCTGTTTTGGGGCTACTGTGGATCTATTTTGGGCTACTGTGGTCCGTTTTGAGCTACTGTGGTCCGTTTTGGGCTACTTTGATCCGTTGGGCTCTTTGATCTGTGTTGGGGTACTGTTCATTTGTTTTGGGCTACTGTGGTCCGTTTTGGGCTACTGTAATCTGTTTTGGGCTACTTTGGTCATTTTGGGGCTACGGTGGATCTATTTTGGGCTATTTCGGTCCCTTTTGGGCTACTTTTTCCTGTTTTGGGGCCACTGTGATCCGTTTTGGGCTACTTTGGTCCGTTTTGGGCTACTGTGGTCCGTTTTGGGCTACTTTGATCTGTTTTGGGCTACTTTGGTCTGTTTTGGGCTACTCTGGATTTATTTTCGGCTACTGTGGTCCGTTTTGGGCTACTTTTTCCTGTTTTGGATTAGTGTGGTCCGTTTTGGGTTACTTCGATCCGTTTTGGGCTACTTTGGTATGTTTTGGGGCTACTGTGGATCAATTTTGGGCTACTGTGGTCCGTTCGGGCTTTTTTTTCGTGTTTTGGGCTAGTGTGGTCCGTTTTGGGCTACTTCAATCCGTTTTGGGCTACTTCTGTCCATTTTGGGCTACTTTTTCCTGTTTTGGGCTAGTGTGGTCCGTTTTGGGCTGCTTCGATCCGTTTTTGGCTACTTCAGTCCATTTTGGGCTACTTTTTCCTGTTTGGGCTTCTGTGGTCCGTTTTGGGCTACTTTTTCCTGTTTTGGGCTACTATGATCCGTTTTGGGCTACTTTGGTCTGTTTTGGGGCTACTGTGGATCTATTTTGGGCTACTGTGGTCCGTTTTGGGCTACTTTTGTCTGTTTTGCGGCTACTGTCGATTTATTTTGGGTTACTGTGGTCCGTTTTGGGCTACTTTTTCCTGTTTTGGGCTACTGTGGTCCGTTTTGGGCTACTTTTTCTTTTCCCGTTTGGGCTAGTTTGGTCCGTTTTGGGCTACTGTGGTCCGTTTTGGGCTACTTCAATCCATTTTGGGCTACTTCCTTCTGTTTTGGGCTAGTGTGGTCCGTTTTGGGCTACTTCGATCCGTTTTGGGCTACTTTGGTCTGTTTTGGGGCTACTGTGGATCTATTTTGGGCTACTGTGGTCCGTTTTGGGCTACTTCGATCCGTTTTGGGCTACTGTGGTCTGTTTTCGGGCTACTGTGGATCTATTTTGGGCTACGTCGGTCTGTTTTGGGCTATTGTGGTCCGTTTTGGGCTACTTTGATCCGTTTTGGGCTACTTTGGTCTGTTTTTGGGTTTACTGTGGATCTATTTTGGGCTACTGTGGTCCGTTTTGGGCTACTTTTTTCCTGTTTTGGGCTAGTGTGGTCCGTTTTGGGCTACTTCGGACTGTTTTGGGCTACTTTATCCTGTTTTGGGGCTACTGTGGATCTATTTTGGGCTACTGTGGTCCGTTTTGGGCTACTTTTTCCTGTTTTGGGCTATTGTGTCCGTTTTGGGCTACTTCGATCCGTTTTGGGCTACTTGGTCTGTTTTGGGGCTACTGTGGATCTATTTTGGGCTACTGTGGTCCGTTTTGGGCTACTACTTTTCCTGTTTTGGGCTACTGTGGTCCGTTTTGGGCTAGTTTTTCCTCTATTGGGCTACGGTGGTCCGTTTTGGGCTACTTTGATCTGTTTTGGTCTACTCTGGTCCATTTTGGGCTATACTCTTGTCCGTTTTGGGCTACTGTGGTCTGTTTTGGGCTACTTTGGTCCGTTTTGGGGTACCTTTCCCAGTTTTGGGCTACTTTTTCCCCTTTTCGGTGTACTGTGGTCCATTTTGGGCTACTTTGGACCATTTTGGGCTACTTTTCCCGTTTTTGGGCTACTTTTTCCTGTTTTGGGCAACAATCCCATTATGGGTGACTTTTTTATCCTTTGGCAAATTCGGCCCGTTTTTGTCTACTTTTTTCCGCTTTGGGCAACTCTGTCCTTTTTTTGGGGTACTTTTCCCTGTTTTGTGCAAATTTTTCCATTTTTTGTGACTTTTTTCTGTAGTGCGCAAATTCTTCCCGTTTTGGGCAACTTTGTCCCGTTTTGGATGACTTTTTTCTGTTTTGGGCAACCCTGTCCCGTCTTGGGATACTTTTGTCTGTCACTTTGAGCTTTTCAGGCCAAGTGAAGCATTTTGAGAGCATGTTGTAATTTAGACTGTTGCTTTCCAACAGAAGCACTAAGAAACAAGTTTCAAGCCAGAAACGTGTGATTTGGGGAGTTCTACACTACCAGAGCAGTTTCATGTAGTTGGTCGGAAAACAGCAGAATGTCACTTTTCAGCTTTTCAGGCCGAGAGAAGCATGTGTTATGACTGTTGTCGTAATTTCTTTTCTTTGTGAGAGTTTTCCTGCACATGTTCTCTGTGCTTTGTTTTTGTTTTTTTTTGTATGCAAATAGGTGTGTGCCACAGCCCAGCGGTGATTGGTTCATTGGATCCGTGCTCGTTCCTGACTGGCTGCCGTCAAGGCCGTTCGTGTTTTTAAAGGACCAAGATGGCAGTCGCTGTGAGCTAGCAGGCAGACCTTACCTTCCTCCTCTCCCAACCGGGCACACACCTCGTTGTGTCATATTGTAGCGAAACAGCCTTTTGACCTTTTGTATGTTGCATAGTTGGGGTGGACTGCCATTTCTTTTGCTAATGCTTTTTTTCTCTAGTTTCCATCAGTAGTTGGTCAAAAAACAGCAGAATGTCACTTTTGAGCTTTTCAGGCAGAGAGAAGCATTTTGAGAGCGTGCTGTAATTTAGACTGTTGTTTTCCAACAGAAGCACTCACTCTCACTCCAAAACATAATTCTCTCTTTACTAGACAAGTAAGCTAGGCAAGCAATCATAACAAGAATCGTTTTTGTGATTACTAATCATCTTGAAGAGATCTCATTGATATTACATGGAAAGCACCAAAAACACTGTCATTTAAATGTTCACAACATGGACAGTCAGCTAGGAAGAAGCCAAAGCAAGACCAGGAAGATAAATAAAGACATTTCAATGGTGTAAGAAACTATATGCTTTAATACCTGACATGGCTGAAAAATCAAGTGTACCAACATTTCACACACAAGCAGTCTTTTTTTCAACATTTTTTTAATCATATGTTAAAGTTCAACCTGAGAAAATAGCCCGAACATTGGGCAATACTGATCACAGCAGGACTTTGGTTAAATCTTCGCTTCATGTGCTCCTTCTTCTGCCACCACCACCCATCCTCTATGGCGCATATTTCAAATATTTGGACATATATTCTGCTACTTTGGGTCGTTGTTTTATTAAATGAGCTGAAGACAGCGTCTGTAGAGGGGGGGAAAAAACAGCAAATCAGTATTAGCAAATGCTAACCTTTCAATTACAACAAAATACTAACACACACAAAATTGCCTTATTTTACTGCATTATCTATCAAAGCATATTGTGCAAAAGGTGATGGGGCAGGGCTCTAGACTGCAACCACATATATGCAACCTGTAGAGCATGATCTGTAGAGTCCTCCAACTAAAAATGATTTGCTTATGAGTTATTATTCTGCTTACTATATTAAATTATTTAAAACATTGTCACAAAGCTACTATGTTAAAGCAAACTCACCACAGATTGTCTTGTACAGAAGGCAACCTTCCCACTTCTTCCTCTGAGGCTCATTTTGGCCATCATTTATTTGTCATAGTTCTGCCATGGTAAAACAGAATATTAGAATATGAAAATGTAGCAGAGAGTGAGTAAGTGGGTGTGTCAGTATATGTCAGGGAACATTTTTTTGTTAAGTAAAATCTATTTCCATGAATTTTCTCCAACTTATCCAAACTACGGTGGATCATGTTTGTGTTGTTCATATTACCTGGACCAATAATCTAATGCAAAAAAGAGACATAAAGTTACTTACGCAGCCATTGACTTCTTAACAAGGTCTGTAACATCATTGCCTCCCAACCTCTTCAGATGTTTACTCTGAAAAGGAGCAACAAGAAATTAAAATTATAACCATAAAAAGAAAGGACAGTAGAGTCCAGACCTCCACAAAACAGGCAATGAGGGGTTTGTAGCGGTCACCAAGGTGAAGAAACCTATAGTCTAATGAAACTTTGCCAGCACTTTACAAGATTAATTATTTAACCCTTTTGTTGTCTTTGTTTTTTTCATAGCACTTGTTGTCCTCCCGGGTACATTTGCTACTGCTAGCATAACATGCACACACACACACGCACGCACACACACACACACACACACCTCAGTGGTGCAAGAAGCCGTAAAAGGCACTTCTTGCTGTAAAGACATTACCTGGATGAAAACATACTGTGTACACAGTCTGTCTGCTGCTGCTGTCTCTGATCAAAATGTGAAATGCCCCATGAAGCTGTACTTATTACATCAGTCTGATTGTTTTTGTCTTGTACCCAATCAGGGAGAGGCATCATAATATCTCTACAAATATTTAGCTTTGAAATTCAGGGCTTAAAGGAAGAAAGATTTGAGGCCTGAGAAGTTGTCCAGCAGGAAATGTGCACAATTAATTTAAAAGTGCTCTTTGCCTGAAATTAGGAATGGTGCCTGAGAACTTCATTAGCCCCATGTACGTTAGAGTTGTGAAACCACATTTCACTAGCCTGATACTCAGAATGGGGGAGCAGAACTGGTAAGTTTTAACCCTCAGGTGGTATTGGGGTCAATACCACCTGAGGGTTAAAACTTACCAGTTCTGCTCCTCATTCTTGTCCTCCAGGCGATTCTCTAAAGCTTCGAGCTCCTCTTTAGTGTTTGCCAGCTTCACTTCATAACTTGTTCCAGCAGATGAGGTGGCAAATCAAGTATACAATTTGTATACTTGATTTCGAGAAGGAGCTGAAGAACTCTCTTCTGGAATTCTAGCCAAGAAAGAAGTGGCCAATTATTATTTTTACCCACAAAATCATTGTTTTTTCATTTGCCCAATAAAAACGCACTGCAAAACTCAAAATCTTACCAAGAATATTTGTGATATTTCTAGTCAAAATATCTAATTTCTAGTCAAAATAAATCTCATACACTCAAAATATCAATTTTCATTTGTTTCACACAAATTTTCACTTGGAATAAGTAGAAAAATCTGCCAGTGGAGCTTTTTTTTTTTTTTTTTTTTTTGGCTTGTAATAAAAAAAGAAAAACTTTACAGTTTTACCATGTGCCCATGTGAAAGAAAAACAGGATAGTTTGAAGAATCGCAAAGTGTCATATTGAACTGCTGAATCTGATTCAACTGAAACTTTTGGGACAGCTTGGGACACTGGAAGACTCCTAATTATTTGTCAGCAAAAATAAGAGAATAACATTACTTTTTCAGACATCGGGAAGTCTTCCTTCCTCAATTTGTTTGAGTGTGCATGCGTGAACATTGCCTCGGCTGCATTTGGGGGATCCCTTTCAGCTCTCATAGACTTTTTGCCTGATACATTCTGGGTCACTGAAAAAAACCCAAGACTATAATATTTTAAAGAGCCTATTTTTTTTATGCCAGAATATGAAACATTCTTATTTCAGAAAATATAAAACATTCATTTAAATGAGGTAGGCTGTGCCCATCATTTTTTTTTATAATACCTTCCACAACAGCCTGTATTTAAATTTCACAAGAATGTAAATGATGTTTTTTTTTTTTTTTTTTTTTTTAGTTTTAAGGGTTACAGTAAGTTACTTTCAGATTCAAATAGATGGTTGGGTTAGGTTTGGGGACAGCTCACCGTTGAAGGAGACTTTCAGATCGTGTTCTTCCAAATCTCTGGAAAAGAGAAGGCAGAAGAATGTGAAGTCTCAACCTTATTTTTAAAGTTTGTGGATGGAAAGTGTGCCAATGTGCCACGTTCGACCAACAGAGACATTGTAACAAAGGTTCCTGTTTCAATACACATCTGTGAAGTGTGCTGGGTGAGCTCGGGGCCTTCGCAGCCACATTCCATCAGCAGGAGATTAGCCTTACCGCTCTGGCCTCATCACACATCAGCATTATGGTTGTCCTTGAAGGGCCGGTTGGAACTGTAAGACTGTATAAATGTAACTACTTATTAACATATTGTTGAATAACTCTCTGCATTTGATTACTAATATTTATTTACCCACGCACAAATATTGTACATGTTTTTACAAAAAATATAAAAACATGTGTAAATCCATTGCTGTGTTATTACAACATACCGTAAATACCGGTGTATAAAACGCACCTTTTTTTTCATTGAAAAGTGATTTGAATCTTACACCATCCTATTCACCAGTAAAATACAGAGAGAGGTTGGATCTGGTTGATTATAGATATGTGAAAGGCTGTCCACGCGAATAATGATAACTATTTTAATAACTGTAGCTATAAAGATGATGTGAGCATCCACACTTATGCAGTGTCAGGCATGCTTTCCAGCTGTGTCAGCAGCTGAAAATAGACCCGTTACTGCTGTATGTTGGACAAAAAAATAAAAAATTTAACCAGACAGGTAGAAAAGCATTTTCCCCACAACACCCCCCAAAAGCAGCAGTCATGCCAGCTCTTGTGGGCCACATAAAATGATGTGGCGGGCCGAATTCGGCCCATGGGCCTTGAGTTTGTCACATGTGCTTTAATGTTAACCACGTGTTCTTACCGTTATATATTTGTAGCTGTTACTGTCAATGTCAACCACAGTCTGAACCGCCGGTCAAAACCAGTTTAGCCTGACCATGATGACACAGACCCACTTTGCGCATGCGCAAGGTGTCGCCTATGTGTCTTTTTTTAACCTTTATTTAAATATTCAATTTACAATTATGAGAAAACACTAAACATAACACAATACATGAGAGCTGTTTCAGAGATACAAAAACAAAAAGTCAATAAATAGAATAAATGAATTTAGAGGTGTGACGGACAACATCTATACTCCAATCAAGCCCTTGAACTATGTTCCAAAACCACCTGCTCCAAAGTATAATGGGATATGTAGGTAGGGCTTTTAACTGGACTCAACTTAATTCAGAGTTGATCTTTCAACATTGTATGATTATTCATGGATCAACACTTTTTCAACAGTTCAATCAGCATTGGAACAACGTTTTTTTTCAACTGATATATTTCAACAAAAATTTTAAAAGTCAACATGCTCTCAAAATGCTTCTCTCGGCCTGAAAAGCTCAGAAGTGACATCTGCTGTTTTGGACCAATTACTGATGCCAACTACATGAAACTGCTCTGGTAGTGTAGAATTCCCCAAATCACACAAATCTGGCTTGAAAACTTGTTTCTGAGTGCTTCTGTTGGAAAGTAACAGCCTAAATGACAACATGCTCTCAAAATGCTTCTCTCGGGCCGAAAAGCTCAAAAGTGACATTCTGCTGTTTTCGGACCAATTACTGATGCCAACTACATGAAACTGCTCTGGTAGTGTAGAATTCCCCAAATCAAACAAATCTGGCTTGAAAACTTGTTTCTGGCTTGAAAACTTGTTTCTGAGTGCTTCTGTTGGAAAGTAACAGCCTAAATGACAACATGCTCTCAAAATGCTTCTCTCGGGCCGAAAAGCTCAAAAGTGACATTCTGCTGTTTTCGGACCAATTACTGATGCCAACTACATGAAACTGCTCTGGTAGTGTAGAATTCCCCAAATCACACAAATCTGGCTTGAAAACTTGTTTCTGAGTGCTTCTGTTGGAAAGTAACAGCCTAAATGACAACATGCTCTCAAAATGCTTCTCTCGGGCCGAAAAGCTCAAAAGTGACATTCTGCTGTTTTCGGACCAATTACTGATGCCAACTACATGAAACTGCTCTGGTAGTGTAGAATTCCCCAAATCACATATCTGGCTTGAAAACTTGTTTCTGAGTGCTTCTGTTGGAAAGTAACAGCCTAAATGACAACATGCTCTCAAAATGCTTCTCTCGGGCCGAAAAGCTCAAAAGTGACATTCTGCTGTTTTCGGACCAATTACTGATGCCAACTACATGAAACTGCTCTGCTAGTGTAGAATTCCCCAAATCACACAAATCTGGCTTGAAAACTTGTTTCTGAGTGCTTCTGTTGGAAAGTAACAGCCTAAATGACAACATGCTCTCAAAATGCTTCTCTCGGGCCGAAAAGCTCAAAAGTGACATTCTGCTGTTTTCGGACCAATTACTGATGCCAACTACATGAAACTGCTCTGGTAGTGTAGAATTCCCCAAATCACACTATCTGGCTTGAAAACTTGTTTCTGAGTGCTTCTGTTGGAAAGTAACAGCCTAAATGACAACATGCTCTCAAAATGCTTCTCTCGGGCCGAAAAGCTCAAAAGTGACATTCTGCTGTTTTCGGACCAATTACTGATGCCAACTACATGAAACTGCTCTGGTAGTGTAGAATTCCCCAAATCACACATTCTGGCTTGAAAACTTGTTTCTGGCTTGAAAACTTGTTTCTGAGTGCTTCTGTTGGAAAGTAACAGCCTAAATGACAACATGCTCTCAAAATGCTTCTCTCGGGCCGAAAAGCTCAAAAGTGACATTCTGCTGTTTTCGGACCAATTACTGATGCCAACTACATGAAACTGCTCTGGTAGTGTAGAATTCCCCAAATCACACAAATCTGGCTTGAAAACTTGTTTCTGGCTTGAAACTTGTTTCTGAGTGCTTCTGTTGGAAAGTAACAGCCTAAATGACAACATGCTCTCAAAATGCTTCTCTCGGGCCGAAAAGCTCAAAAGTGACATTCTGCTGTTTTCGGACCAATTACTGATGCCAACTACATGAAACTGCTCTGGTAGTGTAGAATTCCCCAAATCACACAAATCTGGCTTGAAAACTTGTTTCTGGCTTGAAAACTTGTTTCTGAGTGCTTCTGTTGGAAAGTAACAGCCTAAATGACAACATGCTCTCAAAATGCTTCTCTCGGGCCGAAAAGCTCAAAAGTGACATTCTGCTGTTTTCGGACCAATTACTGATGCCAACTACATGAAACTGCTCTGGTAGTGTAGAATTCCCCAAATCACACATATCTGGCTTGAAAACTTGTTGTGAGTGCTTCTGTTGGAAAGTAACAGCCTAAATGACAACATGCTCTCAAAATGCTTCTCTCGGGCCGAAAAGCTCAAAAGTGACATTCTGCTGTTTTCGGACCAATTACTGATGCCAACTACATGAAACTGCTCTGGTAGTGTAGAATTCCCCAAATCACACAAATCTGGCTTGAAAACTTGTTTCTGGCTTGAAAACTTGTTTCTGAGTGCTTCTGTTGGAAAGTAACAGCCTAAATGACAACATGCTCTCAAAATGCTTCTCTCGGGCCGAAAAGCTCAAAAGTGACATTCTGCTGTTTTCGGACCAATTACTGATGCCAACTACATGAAACTGCTCTGGTAGTGTAGAATTCCCCAAATCACACATATCTGGCTTGAAAACTTGTTTGTGAGTGCTTCTGTTGGAAAGTAACAGCCTAAATGACAACATGCTCTCAAAATGCTTCTCTCGGGCCGAAAAGCTCAAAAGTGACATTCTGCTGTTTTCGGACCAATTACTGATGCCAACTACATGAAACTGCTCTGGTAGTGTAGAATTCCCCAAATCACACTGGCTTGAAAACTTGTTTCTGGCTTGAAAACTTGTTTCTGAGTGCTTCTGTTGGAAAGTAACAGCCTAAATGACAACATGCTCTCAAAATGCTTCTCTCGGGCCGAAAAGCTCAAAAGTGACATTCTGCTGTTTTCGGACCAATTACTGATGCCAACTACATGAAACTGCTCTGTAGTGTAGAATTCCCCAAATCACACAATCTGGCTTGAAAACTTGTTTCTGGCTTGAAAACTTGTTTCTGAGTGCTTCTGTTGGAAAGTAACAGCCTAAATGACAACATGCTCTCAAAATGCTTCTCTCGGGCCGAAAAGCTCAAAAGTGACATTCTGCTGTTTTCGGACCAATTACTGATGCCAACTACATGAAACTGCTCTGGTAGTGTAGAATTCCCCAAATCACACAAATCTGGCTTGAAAACTTGTTTCTGGCTTGAAAACTTGTTTCTGAGTGCTTCTGTTGGAAAGTAACAGCCTAAATGACAACATGCTCTCAAAATGCTTCTCTCGGGCCGAAAAGCTCAAAAGTGACATTCTGCTGTTTTCGGACCAATTACTGATGCCAACTACATGAAACTGCTCTGGTAGTGTAGAATTCCCCAAATCACACATATCTGGCTTGAAAACTTGTTTCTGAGGCTTGAAAAACAGCCTAAATGACAACATGCTCTCAAAATGCTTCTCTCGGGCCGAAAAGCTCAAAAGTGACATTCTGCTGTTTTCGGACCAATTACTGATGCCAACTACATGAAACTGCTCTGGTAGTGTAGAATTCCCCAAATCACACGTTTCTGGCTTGAAAACTTGTTTCTGGCTTGAAAACTTGTTTCTGAGTGCTTCTGTTGGAAAGTAACAGCCTAAATGACAACATGCTCTCAAAATGCTTCTCTCGGGCCGAAAAGCTCAAAAGTGACATTCTGCTGTTTTCGGACCAATTACTGATGCCAACTACATGAAACTGCTCTGGTAGTGTAGAATTCCCCAAATCACACAATTCTGGCTTGAAAACTTGTTTCTGAGTGCTTCTGTTGGAAAGTAACAGCCTAAATGACAACATGCTCTCAAAATGCTTCTCTCGGGCCGAAAAGCTCAAAAGTGACATTCTGCTGTTTTCGGACCAATTACTGATGCCAACTACATGAAACTGCTCTGCTAGTGTAGAATTCCCCAAATCACACATATCTGGCTTGAAAACTTGTTTCTGAGTGCTTCTGTTGGAAAGTAACAGCCTAAATGACAACATGCTCTCAAAATGCTTCTCTCGGGCCGAAAAGCTCAAAAGTGACATTCTGCTGTTTTCGGACCAATTACTGATGCCAACTACATGAAACTGCTCTGGTAGTGTAGAATTCCCCAAATCACACATATCTGGCTTGAAAACTTGTTTCTGAGTGCTTCTGTTGGAAAGTAACAGCCTAAATGACAACATGCTCTCAAAATGCTTCTCTCGGGCCGAAAAGCTCAAAAGTGACATTCTGCTGTTTTCGGACCAATTACTGATGCCAACTACATGAAACTGCTCTGGTAGTGTAGAATTCCCCAAATCACACATCTGGCTTGAAAACTTGTTTCTGGCTTGAAAACTTGTTTCTGAGTGCTTCTGTTGGAAAGTAACAGCCTAAATGACAACATGCTCTCAAAATGCTTCTCTCGGGCCGAAAAGCTCAAAAGTGACATTCTGCTGTTTTCGGACCAATTACTGATGCCAACTACATGAAACTGCTCTGGTAGTGTAGAATTCCCCAAATCACACAAATCTGGCTTGAAAACTTGTTTCTGGCTTGAAAACTTGTTTCTGAGTGCTTCTGTTGGAAAGTAACAGCCTAAATGACAACATGCTCTCAAAATGCTTCTCTCGGGCCGAAAAGCTCAAAAGTGACATTCTGCTGTTTTCGGACCAATTACTGATGCCAACTACATGAAACTGCTCTGGTAGTGTAGAATTCCCCAAATCACACAAATCTGGCTTGAAAACTTGTTTCTGGCTTGAAAACTTGTTTCTGAGTGCTTCTGTTGGAAAGTAACAGCCTAAATGACAACATGCTCTCAAAATGCTTCTCTCGGGCCGAAAAGCTCAAAAGTGACATTCTGCTGTTTTCGGACCAATTACTGATGCCAACTACATGAAACTGCTCTGGTAGTGTAGAATTCCCCAAATCACACAAATCTGGCTTGAAAACTTGTTTCTGGCTTGAAAACTTGTTTCTGAGTGCTTCTGTTGGAAAGTAACAGCCTAAATGACAACATGCTCTCAAAATGCTTCTCTCGGGCCGAAAAGCTCAAAAGTGACATTCTGCTGTTTTCGGACCAATTACTGATGCCAACTACATGAAACTGCTCTGGTAGTGTAGAATTCCCCAAATCACACAAATCTGGCTTGAAAACTTGTTTCTGGCTTGAAAACTTGTTTCTGAGTGCTTCTGTTGGAAAGTAACAGCCTAAATGACAACATGCTCTCAAAATGCTTCTCTCGGGCCGAAAAGCTCAAAAGTGACATTCTGCTGTTTTCGGACCAATTACTGATGCCAACTACATGAAACTGCTCTGGTAGTGTAGAATTCCCCAAATCACACAAATCTGGCTTGAAAACTTGTTTCTGGCTTGAAAACTTGTTTCTGAGTGCTTCTGTTGGAAAGTAACAGCCTAAATGACAACATGCTCTCAAAATGCTTCTCTCGGGCCGAAAAGCTCAAAAGTGACATTCTGCTGTTTTCGGACCAATTACTGATGCCAACTACATGAAACTGCTCTGGTAGTGTAGAATTCCCCAAATCACACATATCTGGCTTGAAAAACTTGTTTCTGAGTGCTTCTGTTGGAAAGTAACAGCCTAAATGACAACATGCTCTCAAAATGCTTCTCTCGGGCCGAAAAGCTCAAAAGTGACATTCTGCTGTTTTCGGACCAATTACTGATGCCAACTACATGAAACTGCTCTGGTAGTGTAGAATTCCCCAAATCACACAAATCTGGCTTGAAAACTTGTTTCTGGCTTGAAAACTTGTTTCTGAGTGCTTCTGTTGGAAAGTAACAGCCTAAATGACAACATGCTCTCAAAATGCTTCTCTCGGGCCGAAAAGCTCAAAAGTGACATTCTGCTGTTTTCGGACCAATTACTGATGCCAACTACATGAAACTGCTCTGGTAGTGTAGAATTCCCCAAATCACACAAATCTGGCTTGAAAACTTGTTTCTGAGTGCTTCTGTTGGAAAGTAACAGCCTAAATGACAACATGCTCTCAAAATGCTTCTCTCGGGCCGAAAAGCTCAAAAGTGACATTCTGCTGTTTTCGGACCAATTACTGATGCCAACTACATGAAACTGCTCTGGTAGTGTAGAATTCCCCAAATCACACAAATCTGGCTTGAAAACTTGTTTCTGGCTTGAAAACTTGTTTCTGAGTGCTTCTGTTGGAAAGTAACAGCCTAAATGACAACATGCTCTCAAAATGCTTCTCTCGGGCCGAAAAGCTCAAAAGTGACATTCTGCTGTTTTCGGACCAATTACTGATGCCAACTACATGAAACTGCTCTGGTAGTGTAGAATTCCCCAAATCACACAAATCTGGCTTGAAAACTTGTTTCTGGCTTGAAAACTTGTTTCTGAGTGCTTCTGTTGGAAAGTAACAGCCTAAATGACAACATGCTCTCAAAATGCTTCTCTCGGGCCGAAAAGCTCAAAAGTGACATTCTGCTGTTTTCGGACCAATTACTGATGCCAACTACATGAAACTGCTCTGGTAGTGTAGAATTCCCCAAATCACACAATCTGGCTTGAAAACTTGTTTCTGGCTTGAAAACTTGTTTCTGAGTGCTTCTGTTGGAAAGTAACAGCCTAAATGACAACATGCTCTCAAAATGCTTCTCTCGGGCCGAAAAGCTCAAAAGTGACATTCTGCTGTTTTCGGACCAATTACTGATGCCAACTACATGAAACTGCTCTGGTAGTGTAGAATTCCCCAAATCACACATATCTGGCTTGAAAACTTGTTTCTGAGTGCTTCTGTTGGAAAGTAACAGCCTAAATGACAACATGCTCTCAAAATGCTTCTCTCGGGCCGAAAAGCTCAAAAGTGACATTCTGCTGTTTTCGGACCAATTACTGATGCCAACTACATGAAACTGCTCTGGTAGTGTAGAATTCCCCAAATCACACAAATCTGGCTTGAAAACTTGTTCAGGCTTGAAAACTTGTTTCTGAGTGCTTCTGTTGGAAAGTAACAGCCTAAATGACAACATGCTCTCAAAATGCTTCTCTCGGGCCGAAAAGCTCAAAAGTGACATTCTGCTGTTTTCGGACCAATTACTGATGCCAACTACATGAAACTGCTCTGGTAGTGTAGAATTCCCCAAATCACACGTTTCTGGCTTGAAAACTTGTTTCTGGCTTGAAAACTTGTTTCTGAGTGCTTCTGTTGGAAAGTAACAGCCTAAATGACAACATGCTCTCAAAATGCTTCTCTCGGGCCGAAAAGCTCAAAAGTGACATTCTGCTGTTTTCGGACCAATTACTGATGCCAACTACATGAAACTGCTCTGGTAGTGTAGAATTCCCCAAATCACACAAATCTGGCTTGAAAACTTGTTTCTGGCTTGAAAACTTGTTTCTGAGTGCTTCTGTTGGAAAGTAACAGCCTAAATGACAACATGCTCTCAAAATGCTTCTCTCGGGCCGAAAAGCTCAAAAGTGACATTCTGCTGTTTTCGGACCAATTACTGATGCCAACTACATGAAACTGCTCTGGTAGTGTAGAATTCCCCAAATCACACATATCTGGCTTGAAAACTTGTTTTGTGAGTGCTTCTGTTGGAAAGTAACAGCCTAAATGACAACATGCTCTCAAAATGCTTCTCTCGGGCCGAAAAGCTCAAAAGTGACATTCTGCTGTTTTCGGACCAATTACTGATGCCAACTACATGAAACTGCTCTGGTAGTGTAGAATTCCCCAAATCACACAAATCTGGCTTGAAAACTTGTTTCTGGCTTGAAAACTTGTTTCTGAGTGCTTCTGTTGGAAAGTAACAGCCTAAATGACAACATGCTCTCAAAATGCTTCTCTCGGGCCGAAAAGCTCAAAAGTGACATTCTGCTGTTTTCGGACCAATTACTGATGCCAACTACATGAAACTGCTCTGGTAGTGTAGAATTCCCCAAATCACACAATCTGGCTTGAAAACTTGTTTTTCTGAGTGCTTCTGTTGGAAAGTAACAGCCTAAATGACAACATGCTCTCAAAATGCTTCTCTCGGGCCGAAAAGCTCAAAAGTGACATTCTGCTGTTTTCGGACCAATTACTGATGCCAACTACATGAAACTGCTCTGGTAGTGTAGAATTCCCCAAATCACACATATCTGGCTTGAAAACTTGTTTCTGAGTGCTTCTGTTGGAAAGTAACAGCCTAAATGACAACATGCTCTCAAAATGCTTCTCTCGGGCCGAAAAGCTCAAAAGTGACATTCTGCTGTTTTCGGACCAATTACTGATGCCAACTACATGAAACTGCTCTGGTAGTGTAGAATTCCCCAAATCACACATCTGGCTTGAAAACTTGTTTCTGGCTTGAAAACTTGTTTCTGAGTGCTTCTGTTGGAAAGTAACAGCCTAAATGACAACATGCTCTCAAAATGCTTCTCTCGGGCCGAAAAGCTCAAAAGTGACATTCTGCTGTTTTCGGACCAATTACTGATGCCAACTACATGAAACTGCTCTGGTAGTGTAGAATTCCCCAAATCACACATCTGGCTTGAAAACTTGTTTCTGGCTTGAAAACTTGTTTGAGTGCTTCTGTTGGAAAGTAACAGCCTAAATGACAACATGCTCTCAAAATGCTTCTCTCGGGCCGAAAAGCTCAAAAGTGACATTCTGCTGTTTTCGGACCAATTACTGATGCCAACTACATGAAACTGCTCTGTAGTGTAGAATTCCCCAAATCACACAATCTGGCTTGAAAACTTGTTTCTGAGTGCTTCTGTTGGAAAGTAACAGCCTAAATGACAACATGCTCTCAAAATGCTTCTCTCGGGCCGAAAAGCTCAAAAGTGACATTCTGCTGTTTTCGGACCAATTACTGATGCCAACTACATGAAACTGCTCTGGTAGTGTAGAATTCCCCAAATCACACAAATCTGGCTTGAAAACTTGTTTCTGGCTTGAAAACTTGTTTCTGAGTGCTTCTGTTGGAAAGTAACAGCCTAAATGACAACATGCTCTCAAAATGCTTCTCTCGGGCCGAAAAGCTCAAAAGTGACATTCTGCTGTTTTCGGACCAATTACTGATGCCAACTACATGAAACTGCTCTGGTAGTGTAGAATTCCCCAAATCACACAATCTGGCTTGAAAACTTGTTTCTGGCTTGAAACTTGTTTCTGAGTGCTTCTGTTGGAAAGTAACAGCCTAAATGACAACATGCTCTCAAAATGCTTCTCTCGGGCCGAAAAGCTCAAAAGTGACATTCTGCTGTTTTCGGACCAATTACTGATGCCAACTACATGAAACTGCTCTGGTAGTGTGTAGAATTCCCCAAATCACAAATCTGGCTTGAAAACTTGTTTCTGAGTGCTTCTGTTGGAAAGTAACAGCCTAAATGACAACATGCTCTCAAAATGCTTCTCTCGGGCCGAAAAGCTCAAAAGTGACATTCTGCTGTTTTCGGACCAATTACTGATGCCAACTACATGAAACTGCTCTGGTAGTGTAGAATTCCCCAAATCACACAAATTGGCTTGAAAACTTGTTTCTGGCTTGAAAACTTGTTTCTGAGTGCTTCTGTTGGAAAGTAACAGCCTAAATGACAACATGCTCTCAAAATGCTTCTCTCGGGCCGAAAAGCTCAAAAGTGACATTCTGCTGTTTTCGGACCAATTACTGATGCCAACTACATGAAACTGCTCTGGTAGTGTAGAATTCCCCAAATCACACGTTTCTGGCTTGAAAACTTGTTTCTGAGTGCTTCTGTTGGAAAGTAACAGCCTAAATGACAACATGCTCTCAAAATGCTTCTCTCGGGCCGAAAAGCTCAAAAGTGACATTCTGCTGTTTTCGGACCAATTACTGATGCCAACTACATGAAACTGCTCTGTAGTGTAGAATTCCCCAAATCACACATATCTGGCTTGAAAACTTGTTTCTGGCTTGAAAACTTGTTTCTGAGTGCTTCTGTTGGAAAGTAACAGCCTAAATGACAACATGCTCTCAAAATGCTTCTCTCGGGCCGAAAAGCTCAAAAGTGACATTCTGCTGTTTTCGGACCAATTACTGATGCCAACTACATGAAACTGCTCTGGTAGTGTAGAATTCCCCAAATCACACGTTTCTGGCTTGAAAACTTGTTTCTGGCTTGAAAACTTGTTTCTGAGTGCTTCTGTTGGAAAGTAACAGCCTAAATGACAACATGCTCTCAAAATGCTTCTCTCGGGCCGAAAAGCTCAAAAGTGACATTCTGCTGTTTTCGGACCAATTACTGATGCCAACTACATGAAACTGCTCTGGTAGTGTAGAATTCCCCAAATCACACAAATCTGGCTTGAAAACTTGTTTCTGGCTTGAAAACTTGTTTCTGAGTGCTTCTGTTGGAAAGTAACAGCCTAAATGACAACATGCTCTCAAAATGCTTCTCTCGGGCCGAAAAGCTCAAAAGTGACATTCTGCTGTTTTCGGACCAATTACTGATGCCAACTACATGAAACTGCTCTGGTAGTGTAGAATTCCCCAAATCACACAAATCTGGCTTGAAAACTTGTTTCTGGCTTGAAAACTTGTTTCTGAGTGCTTCTGTTGGAAAGTAACAGCCTAAATGACAACATGCTCTCAAAATGCTTCTCTCGGGCCGAAAAGCTCAAAAGTGACATTCTGCTGTTTTCGGACCAATTACTGATGCCAACTACATGAAACTGCTCTGGTAGTGTAGAATTCCCCAAATCACACGTTTCTGGCTTGAAAACTTGTTTCTGAGTGCTTCTGTTGGAAAGTAACAGCCTAAATGACAACATGCTCTCAAAATGCTTCTCTCGGGCCGAAAAGCTCAAAAGTGACATTCTGCTGTTTTCGGACCAATTACTGATGCCAACTACATGAAACTGCTCTGGTAGTGTAGAATTCCCCAAATCACACAAATCTGGCTTGAAAACTTGTTTCTGGCTTGAAAACTTGTTTCTGAGTGCTTCTGTTGGAAAGTAACAGCCTAAATGACAACATGCTCTCAAAATGCTTCTCTCGGGCCGAAAAGCTCAAAAGTGACATTCTGCTGTTTTCGGACCAATTACTGATGCCAACTACATGAAACTGCTCTGGTAGTGTAGAATTCCCCAAATCACACTCTGGCTTGAAACTTGTTTCTGGCTTGAAAACTTGTTTCTGAGTGCTTCTGTTGGAAAGTAACAGCCTAAATGACAACATGCTCTCAAAATGCTTCTCTCGGGCCGAAAAGCTCAAAAGTGACATTCTGCTGTTTTCGGACCAATTACTGATGCCAACTACATGAAACTGCTCTGGTAGTGTAGAATTCCCCAAATCACACAAATCTGGCTTGAAAACTTGTTTCTGGCTTGAAAACTTGTTTCTGAGTGCTTCTGTTGGAAAGTAACAGCCTAAATGACAACATGCTCTCAAAATGCTTCTCTCGGGCCGAAAAGCTCAAAAGTGACATTCTGCTGTTTTCGGACCAATTACTGATGCCAACTACATGAAACTGCTCTGGTAGTGTAGAATTCCCCAAATCACACAAATCTGGCTTGAAAACTTGTTTCTGGCTTGAAAACTTGTTTCTGAGTGCTTCTGTTGGAAAGTAACAGCCTAAATGACAACATGCTCTCAAAATGCTTCTCTCGGGCCGAAAAGCTCAAAAGTGACATTCTGCTGTTTTCGGACCAATTACTGATGCCAACTACATGAAACTGCTCTGGTAGTGTAGAATTCCCCAAATCACACGTTTCTGGCTTGAAAACTTGTTTCTGGCTTGAAAACTTGTTTCTGAGTGCTTCTGTTGGAAAGTAACAGCCTAAATGACAACATGCTCTCAAAATGCTTCTCTCGGGCCGAAAAGCTCAAAAGTGACATTCTGCTGTTTTCGGACCAATTACTGATGCCAACTACATGAAACTGCTCTGGTAGTGTAGAATTCCCCAAATCACACGTTTCTGGCTTGAAAACTTGTTTCTGGCTTGAAAACTTGTTTCTGAGTGCTTCTGTTGGAAAGTAACAGCCTAAATGACAACATGCTCTCAAAATGCTTCTCTCGGGCCGAAAAGCTCAAAAGTGACATTCTGCTGTTTTCGGACCAATTACTGATGCCAACTACATGAAACTGCTCTGGTAGTGTAGAATTCCCCAAATCACACAAATCTGGCTTGAAAACTTGTTTCTGGCTTGAAAACTTGTTTCTGAGTGCTTCTGTTGGAAAGTAACAGCCTAAATGACAACATGCTCTCAAAATGCTTCTCTCGGGCCGAAAAGCTCAAAAGTGACATTCTGCTGTTTTCGGACCAATTACTGATGCCAACTACATGAAACTGCTCTGGTAGTGTAGAATTCCCCAAATCACACGTTTCTGGCTTGAAAACTTGTTTCTGAGTGCTTCTGTTGGAAAGTAACAGCCTAAATGACAACATGCTCTCAAAATGCTTCTCTCGGGCCGAAAAGCTCAAAAGTGACATTCTGCTGTTTTCGGACCAATTACTGATGCCAACTACATGAAACTGCTCTGGTAGTGTAGAATTCCCCAAATCACACGTTTCTGGCTTGAAAACTTGTTTCTGGCTTGAAAACTTGTTTCTGAGTGCTTCTGTTGGAAAGTAACAGCCTAAATGACAACATGCTCTCAAAATGCTTCTCTCGGGCCGAAAAGCTCAAAAGTGACATTCTGCTGTTTTCGGACCAATTACTGATGCCAACTACATGAAACTGCTCTGTAGTGTAGAATTCCCCAAATCACACAAATCTGGCTTGAAAACTTGTTTCTGGCTTGAAAACTTGTTTCTGAGTGCTTCTGTTGGAAAGTAACAGCCTAAATGACAACATGCTCTCAAAATGCTTCTCTCGGGCCGAAAAGCTCAAAAGTGACATTCTGCTGTTTTCGGACCAATTACTGATGCCAACTACATGAAACTGCTCTGGTAGTGTAGAATTCCCCAAATCACACAAATCTGGCTTGAAAAGTTTCTGGCTTGAAAACTTGTTTCTGGCTTGAAAACTCTGAGTGCTTCTGTTGGAAAGTAACAGCCTAAATGACAACATGCTCTCAAAATGCTTCTCTCGGGCCGAAAAGCTCAAAAGTGACATTCTGCTGTTTTCGGACCAATTACTGATGCCAACTACATGAAACTGCTCTGCTAGTGTAGAATTCCCCAAATCACACAAATCTGGCTTGAAAACTTGTTTCTGGCTTGAAAACTTGTTTCTGAGTGCTTCTGTTGGAAAGTAACAGCCTAAATGACAACATGCTCTCAAAATGCTTCTCTCGGGCCGAAAAGCTCAAAAGTGACATTCTGCTGTTTTCGGACCAATTACTGATGCCAACTACATGAAACTGCTCTGGTAGTGTAGAATTCCCCAAATCACACATATCTGGCTTGAAAACTTGTTTCTGGCTTGAAAACTTGTTTCTGAGTGCTTCTGTTGGAAAGTAACAGCCTAAATGACAACATGCTCTCAAAATGCTTCTCTCGGGCCGAAAAGCTCAAAAGTGACATTCTGCTGTTTTCGGACCAATTACTGATGCCAACTACATGAAACTGCTCTGGTAGTGTAGAATTCCCCAAATCACACATATCTGGCTTGAAAACTTGTTTCTGAGTGCTTCTGTTGGAAAGTAACAGCCTAAATGACAACATGCTCTCAAAATGCTTCTCTCGGGCCGAAAAGCTCAAAAGTGACATTCTGCTGTTTTCGGACCAATTACTGATGCCAACTACATGAAACTGCTCTGGTAGTGTAGAATTCCCCAAATCACACAAATCTGGCTTGAAAACTTGTTTCTGGCTTGAAAACTTGTTTCTGAGTGCTTCTGTTGGAAAGTAACAGCCTAAATGACAACATGCTCTCAAAATGCTTCTCTCGGGCCGAAAAGCTCAAAAGTGACATTCTGCTGTTTTCGGACCAATTACTGATGCCAACTACATGAAACTGCTCTGTAGTGTAGAATTCCCCAAATCACACATCTGGCTTGAAAACTTGTTTCTGGCTTGAAAACTTGTTTCTGAGTGCTTCTGTTGGAAAGTAACAGCCTAAATGACAACATGCTCTCAAAATGCTTCTCTCGGGCCGAAAAGCTCAAAAGTGACATTCTGCTGTTTTCGGACCAATTACTGATGCCAACTACATGAAACTGCTCTGTAGTGTAGAATTCCCCAAATCACACGTTTTCTGGCTTGAAAACTTGTTTCTGAGTGCTTCTGTTGGAAAGTAACAGCCTAAATGACAACATGCTCTCAAAATGCTTCTCTCGGGCCGAAAAGCTCAAAAGTGACATTCTGCTGTTTTCGGACCAATTACTGATGCCAACTACATGAAACTGCTCTGCTAGTGTAGAATTCCCCAAATCACACATCTGGCTTGAAAACTTGTTTCTGGCTTGAAAACTTGTTTCTGAGTGCTTCTGTTGGAAAGTAACAGCCTAAATGACAACATGCTCTCAAAATGCTTCTCTCGGGCCGAAAAGCTCAAAAGTGACATTCTGCTGTTTTCGGACCAATTACTGATGCCAACTACATGAAACTGCTCTGGTAGTGTAGAATTCCCCAAATCACACTGGCTTGAAAACTTGTTTCTGGCTTGAAAACTTGTTTCTGAGTGCTTCTGTTGGAAAGTAACAGCCTAAATGACAACATGCTCTCAAAATGCTTCTCTCGGGCCGAAAAGCTCAAAAGTGACATTCTGCTGTTTTCGGACCAATTACTGATGCCAACTACATGAAACTGCTCTGCTAGTGTAGAATTCCCCAAATCACACTCTGGCTTGAAAACTTGTTTCTGGCTTGAAAACTTGTTTCTGAGTGCTTCTGTTGGAAAGTAACAGCCTAAATGACAACATGCTCTCAAAATGCTTCTCTCGGGCCGAAAAGCTCAAAAGTGACATTCTGCTGTTTTCGGACCAATTACTGATGCCAACTACATGAAACTGCTCTGTAGTGTAGAATTCCCCAAATCACACTTTCTGGCTTGAAAACTTGTTTCTGGCTTGAAAACTTGTTTCTGAGTGCTTCTGTTGGAAAGTAACAGCCTAAATGACAACATGCTCTCAAAATGCTTCTCTCGGGCCGAAAAGCTCAAAAGTGACATTCTGCTGTTTTCGGACCAATTACTGATGCCAACTACATGAAACTGCTCTGTAGTGTAGAATTCCCCAAATCA
The DNA here is from genome assembly GCA_026686955.1 of Epinephelus cyanopodus. Classification (NCBI taxonomy): domain Eukaryota; kingdom Metazoa; phylum Chordata; class Actinopteri; order Perciformes; family Serranidae; genus Epinephelus; species Epinephelus cyanopodus. The sequence continues at coordinate 18,039 of JAMWDX010000029.1, read as the reverse complement.
CACGTTTCTGGCTTGAAAACTTGTTTCTGAGTGCTTCTGTTGGAAAGTAACAGCCTAAATGACAACATGCTCTCAAAATGCTTCTCTCGGGCCGAAAAGCTCAAAAGTGACATTCTGCTGTTTTCGGACCAATTACTGATGCCAACTACATGAAACTGCTCTGTAGTGTAGAATTCCCCAAATCACACAATCTGGCTTGAAAACTTGTTTCTGGCTTGAAAACTTGTTTCTGAGTGCTTCTGTTGGAAAGTAACAGCCTAAATGACAACATGCTCTCAAAATGCTTCTCTCGGGCCGAAAAGCTCAAAAGTGACATTCTGCTGTTTTCGGACCAATTACTGATGCCAACTACATGAAACTGCTCTGGTAGTGTAGAATTCCCCAAATCACACAAATCTGGCTTGAAAACTTGTTTCTGGCTTGAAAACTTGTTTCTGAGTGCTTCTGTTGGAAAGTAACAGCCTAAATGACAACATGCTCTCAAAATGCTTCTCTCGGGCCGAAAAGCTCAAAAGTGACATTCTGCTGTTTTCGGACCAATTACTGATGCCAACTACATGAAACTGCTCTGGTAGTGTAGAATTCCCCAAATCACACGTTTCTGGCTTGAAAACTTGTTTCTGGCTTGAAAACTTGTTTCTGAGTGCTTCTGTTGGAAAGTAACAGCCTAAATGACAACATGCTCTCAAAATGCTTCTCTCGGGCCGAAAAGCTCAAAAGTGACATTCTGCTGTTTTCGGACCAATTACTGATGCCAACTACATGAAACTGCTCTGGTAGTGTAGAATTCCCCAAATCACACATCTGGCTTGAAAACTTGTTTCTGGCTTGAAAACTTGTTTCTGAGTGCTTCTGTTGGAAAGTAACAGCCTAAATGACAACATGCTCTCAAAATGCTTCTCTCGGGCCGAAAAGCTCAAAAGTGACATTCTGCTGTTTTCGGACCAATTACTGATGCCAACTACATGAAACTGCTCTGGTAGTGTAGAATTCCCCAAATCACACATATCTGGCTTGAAAACTTGTTTCTGGCTTGAAAACTTGTTTCTGAGTGCTTCTGTTGGAAAGTAACAGCCTAAATGACAACATGCTCTCAAAATGCTTCTCTCGGGCCGAAAAGCTCAAAAGTGACATTCTGCTGTTTTCGGACCAATTACTGATGCCAACTACATGAAACTGCTCTGGTAGTGTAGAATTCCCCAAATCACACGTTTCTGGCTTGAAAACTTGTTTCTGGCTTGAAAACTTGTTTCTGAGTGCTTCTGTTGGAAAGTAACAGCCTAAATGACAACATGCTCTCAAAATGCTTCTCTCGGGCCGAAAAGCTCAAAAGTGACATTCTGCTGTTTTCGGACCAATTACTGATGCCAACTACATGAAACTGCTCTGGTAGTGTAGAATTCCCCAAATCACACAAATCTGGCTTGAAAACTTGTTTCTGGCTTGAAAACTTGTTTCTGAGTGCTTCTGTTGGAAAGTAACAGCCTAAATGACAACATGCTCTCAAAATGCTTCTCTCGGGCCGAAAAGCTCAAAAGTGACATTCTGCTGTTTTCGGACCAATTACTGATGCCAACTACATGAAACTGCTCTGGTAGTGTAGAATTCCCCAAATCACACAAATCTGGCTTGAAAACTTGTTTCTGGCTTGAAAACTTGTTTCTGAGTGCTTCTGTTGGAAAGTAACAGCCTAAATGACAACATGCTCTCAAAATGCTTCTCTCGGGCCGAAAAGCTCAAAAGTGACATTCTGCTGTTTTCGGACCAATTACTGATGCCAACTACATGAAACTGCTCTGGTAGTGTAGAATTCCCCAAATCACACGTTTCTGGCTTGAAAACTTGTTTCTGGCTTGAAAACTTGTTTCTGAGTGCTTCTGTTGGAAAGTAACAGCCTAAATGACAACATGCTCTCAAAATGCTTCTCTCGGGCCGAAAAGCTCAAAAGTGACATTCTGCTGTTTTCGGACCAATTACTGATGCCAACTACATGAAACTGCTCTGGTAGTGTAGAATTCCCCAAATCACACATCTGGCTTGAAAACTTGTTTCTGGCTTGAAAACTTGTTTCTGAGTGCTTCTGTTGGAAAGTAACAGCCTAAATGACAACATGCTCTCAAAATGCTTCTCTCGGGCCGAAAAGCTCAAAAGTGACATTCTGCTGTTTTCGGACCAATTACTGATGCCAACTACATGAAACTGCTCTGGTAGTGTAGAATTCCCCAAATCACACAATCTGGCTTGAAAACTTGTTTCTGGCTTGAAAACTTGTTTCTGAGTGCTTCTGTTGGAAAGTAACAGCCTAAATGACAACATGCTCTCAAAATGCTTCTCTCGGGCCGAAAAGCTCAAAAGTGACATTCTGCTGTTTTCGGACCAATTACTGATGCCAACTACATGAAACTGCTCTGGTAGTGTAGAATTCCCCAAATCACACGTTTCTGGCTTGAAAATGTTTCTGGCTTGAAAACTTGTTTCTGAGTGCTTCTGTTGGAAAGTAACAGCCTAAATGACAACATGCTCTCAAAATGCTTCTCTCGGGCCGAAAAGCTCAAAAGTGACATTCTGCTGTTTTCGGACCAATTACTGATGCCAACTACATGAAACTGCTCTGGTAGTGTAGAATTCCCCAAATCACACAAATCTGGCTTGAAAACTTGTTTCTGGCTTGAAAACTTGTTTCTGAGTGCTTCTGTTGGAAAGTAACAGCCTAAATGACAACATGCTCTCAAAATGCTTCTCTCGGGCCGAAAAGCTCAAAAGTGACATTCTGCTGTTTTCGGACCAATTACTGATGCCAACTACATGAAACTGCTCTGGTAGTGTAGAATTCCCCAAATCACACAAATCTGGCTTGAAAACTTGTTTCTGGCTTGAAAACTTGTTTCTGAGTGCTTCTGTTGGAAAGTAACAGCCTAAATGACAACATGCTCTCAAAATGCTTCTCTCGGGCCGAAAAGCTCAAAAGTGACATTCTGCTGTTTTCGGACCAATTACTGATGCCAACTACATGAAACTGCTCTGGTAGTGTAGAATTCCCCAAATCACACGTTTCTGGCTTGAAAACTTGTTTCTGGCTTGAAAACTTGTTTCTGAGTGCTTCTGTTGGAAAGTAACAGCCTAAATGACAACATGCTCTCAAAATGCTTCTCTCGGGCCGAAAAGCTCAAAAGTGACATTCTGCTGTTTTCGGACCAATTACTGATGCCAACTACATGAAACTGCTCTGGTAGTGTAGAATTCCCCAAATCACAATCTGGCTTGAAAACTTGTTTCTGGCTTGAAAACTTGTTTCTGAGTGCTTCTGTTGGAAAGTAACAGCCTAAATGACAACATGCTCTCAAAATGCTTCTCTCGGGCCGAAAAGCTCAAAAGTGACATTCTGCTGTTTTCGGACCAATTACTGATGCCAACTACATGAAACTGCTCTGGTAGTGTAGAATTCCCCAAATCACATCTGGCTTGAAAACTTGTTTCTGGCTTGAAAACTTGTTTCTGAGTGCTTCTGTTGGAAAGTAACAGCCTAAATGACAACATGCTCTCAAAATGCTTCTCTCGGGCCGAAAAGCTCAAAAGTGACATTCTGCTGTTTTCGGACCAATTACTGATGCCAACTACATGAAACTGCTCTGGTAGTGTAGAATTCCCCAAATCACACGTTTCTGGCTTGAAAACTTGTTTCTGGCTTGAAAACTTGTTTCTGAGTGCTTCTGTTGGAAAGTAACAGCCTAAATGACAACATGCTCTCAAAATGCTTCTCTCGGGCCGAAAAGCTCAAAAGTGACATTCTGCTGTTTTCGGACCAATTACTGATGCCAACTACATGAAACTGCTCTGGTAGTGTAGAATTCCCCAAATCACACGTTTCTGGCTTGAAAACTTGTTTCTGGCTTGAAAACTTGTTTCTGAGTGCTTCTGTTGGAAAGTAACAGCCTAAATGACAACATGCTCTCAAAATGCTTCTCTCGGGCCGAAAAGCTCAAAAGTGACATTCTGCTGTTTTCGGACCAATTACTGATGCCAACTACATGAAACTGCTCTGTAGTGTAGAATTCCCCAAATCACACGTTTCTGGCTTGAAAACTTGTTTCTGGCTTGAAAACTTGTTTCTGAGTGCTTCTGTTGGAAAGTAACAGCCTAAATGACAACATGCTCTCAAAATGCTTCTCTCGGGCCGAAAAGCTCAAAAGTGACATTCTGCTGTTTTCGGACCAATTACTGATGCCAACTACATGAAACTGCTCTGGTAGTGTAGAATTCCCCAAATCACACGTTTCTGGCTTGAAAACTTGTTTCTGAGTGCTTCTGTTGGAAAGTAACAGCCTAAATGACAACATGCTCTCAAAATGCTTCTCTCGGGCCGAAAAGCTCAAAAGTGACATTCTGCTGTTTTCGGACCAATTACTGATGCCAACTACATGAAACTGCTCTGGTAGTGTAGAATTCCCCAAATCACACGTTTCTGGCTTGAAAACTTGTTTCTGGCTTGAAAACTTGTTTCTGAGTGCTTCTGTTGGAAAGTAACAGCCTAAATGACAACATGCTCTCAAAATGCTTCTCTCGGGCCGAAAAGCTCAAAAGTGACATTCTGCTGTTTTCGGACCAATTACTGATGCCAACTACATGAAACTGCTCTGGTAGTGTAGAATTCCCCAAATCACACAAATCTGGCTTGAAAACTTGTTTCTGGCTTGAAAACTTGTTTCTGAGTGCTTCTGTTGGAAAGTAACAGCCTAAATGACAACATGCTCTCAAAATGCTTCTCTCGGGCCGAAAAGCTCAAAAGTGACATTCTGCTGTTTTCGGACCAATTACTGATGCCAACTACATGAAACTGCTCTGGTAGTGTAATTCCCCAAATCACACGTTTCTGGCTTGAAAACTTGTTTCTGGCTTGAAAACTTGTTTCTGAGTGCTTCTGTTGGAAAGTAACAGCCTAAATGACAACATGCTCTCAAAATGCTTCTCTCGGGCCGAAAAGCTCAAAAGTGACATTCTGCTGTTTTCGGACCAATTACTGATGCCAACTACATGAAACTGCTGGTAGTGTAGAATTCCCCAAATCACACAATCTGGCTTGAAAACTTGTTTCTGGCTTGAAAACTTGTTTCTGAGTGCTTCTGTTGGAAAGTAACAGCCTAAATGACAACATGCTCTCAAAATGCTTCTCTCGGGCCGAAAAGCTCAAAAGTGACATTCTGCTGTTTTCGGACCAATTACTGATGCCAACTACATGAAACTGCTCTGGTAGTGTAGAATTCCCCAAATCACACAAATCTGGCTTGAAAACTTGTTTCTGGCTTGAAAACTTGTTTCTGAGTGCTTCTGTTGGAAAGTAACAGCCTAAATGACAACATGCTCTCAAAATGCTTCTCTCGGGCCGAAAAGCTCAAAAGTGACATTCTGCTGTTTTCGGACCAATTACTGATGCCAACTACATGAAACTGCTCTGGTAGTGTAGAATTCCCCAAATCACACGTTTCTGGCTTGAAAACTTGTTTCTGGCTTGAAAACTTGTTTCTGAGTGCTTCTGTTGGAAAGTAACAGCCTAAATGACAACATGCTCTCAAAATGCTTCTCTCGGGCCGAAAAGCTCAAAAGTGACATTCTGCTGTTTTCGGACCAATTACTGATGCCAACTACATGAAACTGCTCTGGTAGTGTAGAATTCCCCAAATCACACGTTTCTGGCTTGAAAACTTGTTTCTGAGTGCTTCTGTTGGAAAGTAACAGCCTAAATGACAACATGCTCTCAAAATGCTTCTCTCGGGCCGAAAAGCTCAAAAGTGACATTCTGCTGTTTTCGGACCAATTACTGATGCCAACTACATGAAACTGCTCTGCTAGTGTAGAATTCCCCAAATCACGTTTCTGGCTTGAAAACTTGTTTCTGGCTTGAAAACTTGTTTCTGAGTGCTTCTGTTGGAAAGTAACAGCCTAAATGACAACATGCTCTCAAAATGCTTCTCTCGGGCCGAAAAGCTCAAAAGTGACATTCTGCTGTTTTCGGACCAATTACTGATGCCAACTACATGAAACTGCTCTGGTAGTGTAGAATTCCCCAAATCACACAAATCTGGCTTGAAAACTTGTTTCTGGCTTGAAAACTTGTTTCTGAGTGCTTCTGTTGGAAAGTAACAGCCTAAATGACAACATGCTCTCAAAATGCTTCTCTCGGGCCGAAAAGCTCAAAAGTGACATTCTGCTGTTTTCGGACCAATTACTGATGCCAACTACATGAAACTGCTCTGGTAGTGTAGAATTCCCCAAATCACACTCTGGCTTGAAAACTTGTTTCTGGCTTGAAAACTTGTTTCTGAGTGCTTCTGTTGGAAAGTAACAGCCTAAATGACAACATGCTCTCAAAATGCTTCTCTCGGGCCGAAAAGCTCAAAAGTGACATTCTGCTGTTTTCGGACCAATTACTGATGCCAACTACATGAAACTGCTCTGGTAGTGTAGAATTCCCCAAATCACACATATCTGGCTTGAAAACTTGTTTCTGGCTTGAAAACTTGTTTCTGAGTGCTTCTGTTGGAAAGTAACAGCCTAAATGACAACATGCTCTCAAAATGCTTCTCTCGGGCCGAAAAGCTCAAAAGTGACATTCTGCTGTTTTCGGACCAATTACTGATGCCAACTACATGAAACTGCTCTGGTAGTGTAGAATTCCCCAAATCACACAAATCTGGCTTGAAAACTTGTTTCTGGCTTGAAAACTTGTTTCTGAGTGCTTCTGTTGGAAAGTAACAGCCTAAATGACAACATGCTCTCAAAATGCTTCTCTCGGGCCGAAAAGCTCAAAAGTGACATTCTGCTGTTTTCGGACCAATTACTGATGCCAACTACATGAAACTGCTCTGGTAGTGTAGAATTCCCCAAATCACACAAATCTGGCTTGAAAACTTGTTTCTGGCTTGAAAACTTGTTTCTGAGTGCTTCTGTTGGAAAGTAACAGCCTAAATGACAACATGCTCTCAAAATGCTTCTCTCGGGCCGAAAAGCTCAAAAGTGACATTCTGCTGTTTTCGGACCAATTACTGATGCCAACTACATGAAACTGCTCTGGTAGTGTAGAATTCCCCAAATCACACAAATCTGGCTTGAAAACTTGTTTCTGGCTTGAAAACTTGTTTCTGAGTGCTTCTGTTGGAAAGTAACAGCCTAAATGACAACATGCTCTCAAAATGCTTCTCTCGGGCCGAAAAGCTCAAAAGTGACATTCTGCTGTTTTCGGACCAATTACTGATGCCAACTACATGAAACTGCTCTGTAGTGTAGAATTCCCCAAATCACACAAATCTGGCTTGAAAACTTGTTTCTGGCTTGAAAACTTGTTTCTGAGTGCTTCTGTTGGAAAGTAACAGCCTAAATGACAACATGCTCTCAAAATGCTTCTCTCGGGCCGAAAAGCTCAAAAGTGACATTCTGCTGTTTTCGGACCAATTACTGATGCCAACTACATGAAACTGCTCTGGTAGTGTAGAATTCCCCAAATCACATATCTGGCTTGAAAACTTGTTTCTGGCTTGAAAACTTGTTTCTGAGTGCTTCTGTTGGAAAGTAACAGCCTAAATGACAACATGCTCTCAAAATGCTTCTCTCGGGCCGAAAAGCTCAAAAGTGACATTCTGCTGTTTTCGGACCAATTACTGATGCCAACTACATGAAACTGCTCTGGTAGTGTAGAATTCCCCAAATCACACAAATCTGGCTTGAAAACTTGTTTCTGGCTTGAAAACTTGTTTCTGAGTGCTTCTGTTGGAAAGTAACAGCCTAAATGACAACATGCTCTCAAAATGCTTCTCTCGGGCCGAAAAGCTCAAAAGTGACATTCTGCTGTTTTCGGACCAATTACTGATGCCAACTACATGAAACTGCTCTGGTAGTGTAGAATTCCCCAAATCACACGTTTCTGGCTTGAAAACTTGTTTCTGGCTTGAAAACTTGTTTCTGAGTGCTTCTGTTGGAAAGTAACAGCCTAAATGACAACATGCTCTCAAAATGCTTCTCTCGGGCCGAAAAGCTCAAAAGTGACATTCTGCTGTTTTCGGACCAATTACTGATGCCAACTACATGAAACTGCTCTGGTAGTGTAGAATTCCCCAAATCACACGTTCTGGCTTGAAAACTTGTTTCTGGCTTGAAAACTTGTTTCTGAGTGCTTCTGTTGGAAAGTAACAGCCTAAATGACAACATGCTCTCAAAATGCTTCTCTCGGGCCGAAAAGCTCAAAAGTGACATTCTGCTGTTTTCGGACCAATTACTGATGCCAACTACATGAAACTGCTCTGGTAGTGTAGAATTCCCCAAATCACACTTCTGGCTTGAAAACTTGTTTCTGGCTTGAAAACTTGTTTCTGAGTGCTTCTGTTGGAAAGTAACAGCCTAAATGACAACATGCTCTCAAAATGCTTCTCTCGGGCCGAAAAGCTCAAAAGTGACATTCTGCTGTTTTCGGACCAATTACTGATGCCAACTACATGAAACTGCTCTGGTAGTGTAGAATTCCCCAAATCACACATCTGGCTTGAAAACTTGTTTCTGGCTTGAAAACTTGTTTCTGAGTGCTTCTGTTGGAAAGTAACAGCCTAAATGACAACATGCTCTCAAAATGCTTCTCTCGGGCCGAAAAGCTCAAAAGTGACATTCTGCTGTTTTCGGACCAATTACTGATGCCAACTACATGAAACTGCTCTGGTAGTGTAGAATTCCCCAAATCACACGTTTCTGGCTTGAAAACTTGTTTCTGGCTTGAAAACTTGTTTCTGAGTGCTTCTGTTGGAAAGTAACAGCCTAAATGACAACATGCTCTCAAAATGCTTCTCTCGGGCCGAAAAGCTCAAAAGTGACATTCTGCTGTTTTCGGACCAATTACTGATGCCAACTACATGAAACTGCTCTGGTAGTGTAGAATTCCCCAAATCACACATCTGGCTTGAAAACTTGTTTCTGGCTTGAAAACTTGTTTCTGAGTGCTTCTGTTGGAAAGTAACAGCCTAAATGACAACATGCTCTCAAAATGCTTCTCTCGGGCCGAAAAGCTCAAAAGTGACATTCTGCTGTTTTCGGACCAATTACTGATGCCAACTACATGAAACTGCTCTGGTAGTGTAGAATTCCCCAAATCACATATCTGGCTTGAAAACTTGTTTCTGGCTTGAAAACTTGTTTCTGAGTGCTTCTGTTGGAAAGTAACAGCCTAAATGACAACATGCTCTCAAAATGCTTCTCTCGGGCCGAAAAGCTCAAAAGTGACATTCTGCTGTTTTCGGACCAATTACTGATGCCAACTACATGAAACTGCTCTGGTAGTGTAGAATTCCCCAAATCACACTGGCTTGAAAACTTGTTTCTGGCTTGAAAACTTGTTTCTGAGTGCTTCTGTTGGAAAGTAACAGCCTAAATGACAACATGCTCTCAAAATGCTTCTCTCGGGCCGAAAAGCTCAAAAGTGACATTCTGCTGTTTTCGGACCAATTACTGATGCCAACTACATGAAACTGCTCTGGTAGTGTAGAATTCCCCAAATCACACAAATCTGGCTTGAAAACTTGTTTCTGGCTTGAAAACTTGTTTCTGAGTGCTTCTGTTGGAAAGTAACAGCCTAAATGACAACATGCTCTCAAAATGCTTCTCTCGGGCCGAAAAGCTCAAAAGTGACATTCTGCTGTTTTCGGACCAATTACTGATGCCAACTACATGAAACTGCTCTGGTAGTGTAGAATTCCCCAAATCACACAATCTGGCTTGAAAACTTGTTTCTGGCTTGAAAACTTGTTTCTGAGTGCTTCTGTTGGAAAGTAACAGCCTAAATGACAACATGCTCTCAAAATGCTTCTCTCGGGCCGAAAAGCTCAAAAGTGACATTCTGCTGTTTTCGGACCAATTACTGATGCCAACTACATGAAACTGCTCTGGTAGTGTAGAATTCCCCAAATCACACAAATCTGGCTTGAAAACTTGTTTCTGGCTTGAAAACTTGTTTCTGAGTGCTTCTGTTGGAAAGTAACAGCCTAAATGACAACATGCTCTCAAAATGCTTCTCTCGGGCCGAAAAGCTCAAAAGTGACATTCTGCTGTTTTCGGACCAATTACTGATGCCAACTACATGAAACTGCTCTGTAGTGTAGAATTCCCCAAATCACACGTTTCTGGCTTGAAAACTTGTTTCTGGCTTGAAAACTTGTTTCTGAGTGCTTCTGTTGGAAAGTAACAGCCTAAATGACAACATGCTCTCAAAATGCTTCTCTCGGGCCGAAAAGCTCAAAAGTGACATTCTGCTGTTTTCGGACCAATTACTGATGCCAACTACATGAAACTGCTCTGGTAGTGTAGAATTCCCCAAATCACACGTTTCTGGCTTGAAAACTTGTTTCTGGCTTGAAAACTTGTTTCTGAGTGCTTCTGTTGGAAAGTAACAGCCTAAATGACAACATGCTCTCAAAATGCTTCTCTCGGGCCGAAAAGCTCAAAAGTGACATTCTGCTGTTTTCGGACCAATTACTGATGCCAACTACATGAAACTGCTCTGGTAGTGTAGAATTCCCCAAATCACATCTGGCTTGAAAACTTGTTTCTGGCTTGAAAACTTGTTTCTGAGTGCTTCTGTTGGAAAGTAACAGCCTAAATGACAACATGCTCTCAAAATGCTTCTCTCGGGCCGAAAAGCTCAAAAGTGACATTCTGCTGTTTTCGGACCAATTACTGATGCCAACTACATGAAACTGCTCTGGTAGTGTAGAATTCCCCAAATCACACTCTGGCTTGAAAACTTGTTTCTGGCTTGAAAACTTGTTTCTGAGTGCTTCTGTTGGAAAGTAACAGCCTAAATGACAACATGCTCTCAAAATGCTTCTCTCGGGCCGAAAAGCTCAAAAGTGACATTCTGCTGTTTTCGGACCAATTACTGATGCCAACTACATGAAACTGCTCTGGTAGTGTAGAATTCCCCAAATCACACGTTTCTGGCTTGAAAACTTGTTTCTGGCTTGAAAACTTGTTTCTGAGTGCTTCTGTTGGAAAGTAACAGCCTAAATGACAACATGCTCTCAAAATGCTTCTCTCGGGCCGAAAAGCTCAAAAGTGACATTCTGCTGTTTTCGGACCAATTACTGATGCCAACTACATGAAACTGCTCTGGTAGTGTAGAATTCCCCAAATCACACGTTTCTGGCTTGAAAACTTGTTTCTGGCTTGAAAACTTGTTTCTGAGTGCTTCTGTTGGAAAGTAACAGCCTAAATGACAACATGCTCTCAAAATGCTTCTCTCGGGCCGAAAAGCTCAAAAGTGACATTCTGCTGTTTTCGGACCAATTACTGATGCCAACTACATGAAACTGCTCTGGTAGTGTAGAATTCCCCAAATCACACGTTTCTGGCTTGAAAACTTGTTTCTGGCTTGAAAACTTGTTTCTGAGTGCTTCTGTTGGAAAGTAACAGCCTAAATGACAACATGCTCTCAAAATGCTTCTCTCGGGCCGAAAAGCTCAAAAGTGACATTCTGCTGTTTTCGGACCAATTACTGATGCCAACTACATGAAACTGCTCTGGTAGTGTAGAATTCCCCAAATCACACGTTTCTGGCTTGAAAACTTGTTTTGAGTGCTTCTGTTGGAAAGTAACAGCCTAAATGACAACATGCTCTCAAAATGCTTCTCTCGGGCCGAAAAGCTCAAAAGTGACATTCTGCTGTTTTCGGACCAATTACTGATGCCAACTACATGAAACTGCTCTGTAGTGTAGAATTCCCCAAATCACACGTTTCTGGCTTGAAAACTTGTTTCTGGCTTGAAAACTTGTTTCTGAGTGCTTCTGTTGGAAAGTAACAGCCTAAATGACAACATGCTCTCAAAATGCTTCTCTCGGGCCGAAAAGCTCAAAAGTGACATTCTGCTGTTTTCGGACCAATTACTGATGCCAACTACATGAAACTGCTCTGGTAGTGTAGAATTCCCCAAATCACACATCTGGCTTGAAAACTTGTTTCTGGCTTGAAAACTTGTTTCTGAGTGCTTCTGTTGGAAAGTAACAGCCTAAATGACAACATGCTCTCAAAATGCTTCTCTCGGGCCGAAAAGCTCAAAAGTGACATTCTGCTGTTTTCGGACCAATTACTGATGCCAACTACATGAAACTGCTCTGTAGTGTAGAATTCCCCAAATCACACGTTTCTGGCTTGAAAACTTGTTTCTGGCTTGAAAACTTGTTTCTGAGTGCTTCTGTTGGAAAGTAACAGCCTAAATGACAACATGCTCTCAAAATGCTTCTCTCGGGCCGAAAAGCTCAAAAGTGACATTCTGCTGTTTTCGGACCAATTACTGATGCCAACTACATGAAACTGCTCTGGTAGTGTAGAATTCCCCAAATCACACAAATCTGGCTTGAAAACTTGTTCAGGCTTGAAAACTTGTTTCTGAGTGCTTCTGTTGGAAAGTAACAGCCTAAATGACAACATGCTCTCAAAATGCTTCTCTCGGGCCGAAAAGCTCAAAAGTGACATTCTGCTGTTTTCGGACCAATTACTGATGCCAACTACATGAAACTGCTCTGGTAGTGTAGAATTCCCCAAATCACACAAATCTGGCTTGAAAACTTGTTTCTGGCTTGAAAACTTGTTTCTGAGTGCTTCTGTTGGAAAGTAACAGCCTAAATGACAACATGCTCTCAAAATGCTTCTCTCGGGCCGAAAAGCTCAAAAGTGACATTCTGCTGTTTTCGGACCAATTACTGATGCCAACTACATGAAACTGCTCTGGTAGTGTAGAATTCCCCAAATCACATCTGGCTTGAAAACTTGTTTCTGGCTTGAAAACTTGTTTCTGAGTGCTTCTGTTGGAAAGTAACAGCCTAAATGACAACATGCTCTCAAAATGCTTCTCTCGGGCCGAAAAGCTCAAAAGTGACATTCTGCTGTTTTCGGACCAATTACTGATGCCAACTACATGAAACTGCTCTGGTAGTGTAGAATTCCCCAAATCACACGTTTCTGGCTTGAAAACTTGTTTCTGGCTTGAAAACTTGTTTCTGAGTGCTTCTGTTGGAAAGTAACAGCCTAAATGACAACATGCTCTCAAAATGCTTCTCTCGGGCCGAAAAGCTCAAAAGTGACATTCTGCTGTTTTCGGACCAATTACTGATGCCAACTACATGAAACTGCTCTGGTAGTGTAGAATTCCCCAAATCACACGTTTCTGGCTTGAAAACTTGTTTCTGGCTTGAAAACTTGTTTCTGAGTGCTTCTGTTGGAAAGTAACAGCCTAAATGACAACATGCTCTCAAAATGCTTCTCTCGGGCCGAAAAGCTCAAAAGTGACATTCTGCTGTTTTCGGACCAATTACTGATGCCAACTACATGAAACTGCTCTGGTAGTGTAGAATTCCCCAAATCACACTTTTCTGGCTTGAAAACTTGTTTCTGAGTGCTTCTGTTGGAAAGTAACAGCCTAAATGACAACATGCTCTCAAAATGCTTCTCTCGGGCCGAAAAGCTCAAAAGTGACATTCTGCTGTTTTCGGACCAATTACTGATGCCAACTACATGAAACTGCTCTGTAGTGTAGAATTCCCCAAATCACACGTTTCTGGCTTGAAAACTTGTTTCTGTGAAAACTTGTTTCTGAGTGCTTCTGTTGGAAAGTAACAGCCTAAATGACAACATGCTCTCAAAATGCTTCTCTCGGGCCGAAAAGCTCAAAAGTGACATTCTGCTGTTTTCGGACCAATTACTGATGCCAACTACATGAAACTGCTCTGGTAGTGTAGAATTCCCCAAATCACACAAATCTGGCTTGAAAACTTGTTTCTGGCTTGAAAACTTGTTTCTGAGTGCTTCTGTTGGAAAGTAACAGCCTAAATGACAACATGCTCTCAAAATGCTTCTCTCGGGCCGAAAAGCTCAAAAGTGACATTCTGCTGTTTTCGGACCAATTACTGATGCCAACTACATGAAACTGCTCTGGTAGTGTAGAATTCCCCAAATCACACGTTTCTGGCTTGAAAACTTGTTTCTGGCTTGAAAACTTGTTTCTGAGTGCTTCTGTTGGAAAGTAACAGCCTAAATGACAACATGCTCTCAAAATGCTTCTCTCGGGCCGAAAAGCTCAAAAGTGACATTCTGCTGTTTTCGGACCAATTACTGATGCCAACTACATGAAACTGCTCTGGTAGTGTAGAATTCCCCAAATCACACAAATCTGGCTTGAAAACTTGTTTCTGGCTTGAAAACTTGTTTCTGAGTGCTTCTGTTGGAAAGTAACAGCCTAAATGACAACATGCTCTCAAATGCTTCTCTCGGGGCCGAAAAGCTCAAAAGTGACATTCTGCTGTTTTCGGACCAATTACTGATGCCAACTACATGAAACTGCTCTGGTAGTGTAGAATTCCCCAAATCACACAAATCTGGCTTGAAAACTTGTTTCTGGCTTGAAAACTTGTTTCTGAGTGCTTCTGTTGGAAAGTAACAGCCTAAATGACAACATGCTCTCAAAATGCTTCTCTCGGGCCGAAAAGCTCAAAAGTGACATTCTGCTGTTTTCGGACCAATTACTGATGCCAACTACATGAAACTGCTCTGGTAGTGTAGAATTCCCCAAATCACACGTTTCTGGCTTGAAAACTTGTTTCTGGCTTGAAAACTTGTTTCTGAGTGCTTCTGTTGGAAAGTAACAGCCTAAATGACAACATGCTCTCAAAATGCTTCTCTCGGGCCGAAAAGCTCAAAAGTGACATTCTGCTGTTTTCGGACCAATTACTGATGCCAACTACATGAAACTGCTCTGGTAGTGTAGAATTCCCCAAATCACACGTTTCTGGCTTGAAAACTTGTTTCTGAGTGCTTCTGTTGGAAAGTAACAGCCTAAATGACAACATGCTCTCAAAATGCTTCTCTCGGGCCGAAAAGCTCAAAAGTGACATTCTGCTGTTTTCGGACCAATTACTGATGCCAACTACATGAAACTGCTCTGCTAGTGTAGAATTCCCCAAATCACACGTTTCTGGCTTGAAAACTTGTTTCTGGCTTGAAAACTTGTTTCTGAGTGCTTCTGTTGGAAAGTAACAGCCTAAATGACAACATGCTCTCAAAATGCTTCTCTCGGGCCGAAAAGCTCAAAAGTGACATTCTGCTGTTTTCGGACCAATTACTGATGCCAACTACATGAAACTGCTCTGGTAGTGTAGAATTCCCCAAATCACACAATCTGGCTTGAAAACTTGTTTCTGGCTTGAAAACTTGTTTCTGAGTGCTTCTGTTGGAAAGTAACAGCCTAAATGACAACATGCTCTCAAAATGCTTCTCTCGGGCCGAAAAGCTCAAAAGTGACATTCTGCTGTTTTCGGACCAATTACTGATGCCAACTACATGAAACTGCTCTGTAGTGTAGAATTCCCCAAATCACACATCTGGCTTGAAAACTTGTTTCTGGCTTGAAAACTTGTTTCTGAGTGCTTCTGTTGGAAAGTAACAGCCTAAATGACAACATGCTCTCAAAATGCTTCTCTCGGGCCGAAAAGCTCAAAAGTGACATTCTGCTGTTTTCGGACCAATTACTGATGCCAACTACATGAAACTGCTCTGGTAGTGTAGAATTCCCCAAATCACACGTTTCTGGCTTGAAAACTTGTTTCTGGCTTGAAAACTTGTTTCTGAGTGCTTCTGTTGGAAAGTAACAGCCTAAATGACAACATGCTCTCAAAATGCTTCTCTCGGGCCGAAAAGCTCAAAAGTGACATTCTGCTGTTTTCGGACCAATTACTGATGCCAACTACATGAAACTGCTCTGGTAGTGTAGAATTCCCCAAATCACACAAATCTGGCTTGAAAACTTGTTTCTGGCTTGAAAACTTGTTTCTGAGTGCTTCTGTTGGAAAGTAACAGCCTAAATGACAACATGCTCTCAAAATGCTTCTCTCGGGCCGAAAAGCTCAAAAGTGACATTCTGCTGTTTTCGGACCAATTACTGATGCCAACTACATGAAACTGCTCTGGTAGTGTAGAATTCCCCAAATCACATCTGGCTTGAAAACTTGTTTCTGGCTTGAAAACTTGTTTCTGAGTGCTTCTGTTGGAAAGTAACAGCCTAAATGACAACATGCTCTCAAAATGCTTCTCTCGGGCCGAAAAGCTCAAAAGTGACATTCTGCTGTTTTCGGACCAATTACTGATGCCAACTACATGAAACTGCTCTGGTAGTGTAGAATTCCCCAAATCACAATCTGGCTTGAAAACTTGTTTCTGGCTTGAAAACTTGTTTCTGAGTGCTTCTGTTGGAAAGTAACAGCCTAAATGACAACATGCTCTCAAAATGCTTCTCTCGGGCCGAAAAGCTCAAAAGTGACATTCTGCTGTTTTCGGACCAATTACTGATGCCAACTACATGAAACTGCTCTGTAGTGTAGAATTCCCCAAATCACACATCTGGCTTGAAAACTTGTTTCTGGCTTGAAAACTTGTTTCTGAGTGCTTCTGTTGGAAAGTAACAGCCTAAATGACAACATGCTCTCAAAATGCTTCTCTCGGGCCGAAAAGCTCAAAAGTGACATTCTGCTGTTTTCGGACCAATTACTGATGCCAACTACATGAAACTGCTCTGGTAGTGTAGAATTCCCCAAATCACACTTTCTGGCTTGAAAACTTGTTTCTGGCTTGAAAACTTGTTTCTGAGTGCTTCTGTTGGAAAGTAACAGCCTAAATGACAACATGCTCTCAAAATGCTTCTCTCGGGCCGAAAAGCTCAAAAGTGACATTCTGCTGTTTTCGGACCAATTACTGATGCCAACTACATGAAACTGCTCTGGTAGTGTAGAATTCCCCAAATCACACAAATCTGGCTTGAAAACTTGTTTCTGGCTTGAAAACTTGTTTCTGAGTGCTTCTGTTGGAAAGTAACAGCCTAAATGACAACATGCTCTCAAAATGCTTCTCTCGGGCCGAAAAGCTCAAAAGTGACATTCTGCTGTTTTCGGACCAATTACTGATGCCAACTACATGAAACTGCTCTGGTAGTGTAGAATTCCCCAAATCACACGTTTCTGGCTTGAAAACTTGTTTCTGGCTTGAAAACTTGTTTCTGAGTGCTTCTGTTGGAAAGTAACAGCCTAAATGACAACATGCTCTCAAAATGCTTCTCTCGGGCCGAAAAGCTCAAAAGTGACATTCTGCTGTTTTCGGACCAATTACTGATGCCAACTACATGAAACTGCTCTGGTAGTGTAGAATTCCCCAAATCACACAAATCTGGCTTGAAAACTTGTTTCTGGCTTGAAAACTTGTTTCTGAGTGCTTCTGTTGGAAAGTAACAGCCTAAATGACAACATGCTCTCAAAATGCTTCTCTCGGGCCGAAAAGCTCAAAAGTGACATTCTGCTGTTTTCGGACCAATTACTGATGCCAACTACATGAAACTGCTCTGGTAGTGTAGAATTCCCCAAATCACACAAATCTGGCTTGAAAACTTGTTTCTGGCTTGAAAACTTTTCTGAGTGCTTCTGTTGGAAAGTAACAGCCTAAATGACAACATGCTCTCAAAATGCTTCTCTCGGGCCGAAAAGCTCAAAAGTGACATTCTGCTGTTTTCGGACCAATTACTGATGCCAACTACATGAAACTGCTCTGGTAGTGTAGAATTCCCCAAATCACACGTTTCTGGCTTGAAAACTTGTTTCTGGCTTGAAAACTTGTTTCTGAGTGCTTCTGTTGGAAAGTAACAGCCTAAATGACAACATGCTCTCAAAATGCTTCTCTCGGGCCGAAAAGCTCAAAAGTGACATTCTGCTGTTTTCGGACCAATTACTGATGCCAACTACATGAAACTGCTCTGGTAGTGTAGAATTCCCCAAATCACAAATCTGGCTTGAAAACTTGTTTCTGGCTTGAAAACTTGTTTCTGAGTGCTTCTGTTGGAAAGTAACAGCCTAAATGACAACATGCTCTCAAAATGCTTCTCTCGGGCCGAAAAGCTCAAAAGTGACATTCTGCTGTTTTCGGACCAATTACTGATGCCAACTACATGAAACTGCTGCTAGTGTAGAATTCCCCAA
>JAMWDX010000028.1:82500-139473 GCA_026686955.1 Epinephelus cyanopodus | reverse complement strand
AAATCCCTCCCTTACAACCCCCAGGAAGACTGAGACTGCAGCTACACAACTAAACACTTGTGGAGCCCCCTCGTCACCTCCTCAACCCAGGAGGAAACCTGGCCTTCTCCCCACACCCATCCTGTCTACACACACACACATACAGCCATCCATACGCCCTTACATGTCAAACCTCCCAGTATACACTAGACCCAAAACACTCCAACCAGGTAGATATATCCCAGTTACTACCACACATAGCCACACACAGACCCAGACTTCACACACACGCCAGCCGGAACCATCACTGAACCATGAAAACAAACTAACAGAATCAACAGTACAGACTCCATCCTGGGACTCCACTGATACTCCAAGACCACCAATAGACCCCAAAACATCCACCCCATTACCATCCAGGACCATGAAGGCTCCACCCACCATCCCAATCATATTACAAGGTAGTAACACCCCAGGACCCCGGACCCCCTCCTTTCTCCCATTTTGGCCAATACCTCAGTACCCCCCGCCAAGATCAACAGCCAAAACCCTCCCACTCTGTCCCTTCCCCTCCACTCACCTCCTCTCCCCCCTTCCCCCACCTCAACCTCAGGAATCAACAATCTCCAGAACATCCCCTCCAATCACCCGGAAGACTCATAATGTCGAAGCACAGATACACCATTCCCCCTCATCACCTACAGCAAGACCCATAGAAGGAATGACAACAGAACAACTACAAACCATCCTCCTGTCCAAATCCACCACAAGATCCAACTCACACATTTCCATAATTACCACTGATCACATTCTTCCCCTTTCTCCAGCAGATGGCGCCAGTTCCCAAGCAGACCAGGAGTCAAAACAGTTCCCTGTGATAATAGAGATGGGTGAAAACATGATGAACGGGCCTATAAAAGTCAACACGACTGAAATAGCCTACTCTGAACCCTCTCCTAAACAAAATCATATCACAGCTATCCTGTCTCTGACTCGGCCCACACCACTGATTGACACACACTCACACCAGACACAAACACCACACACCACATCAACCACAACTCTTCCCCCACCCATAACACAGAAACCCACATGTCACCTCGCCAGACCCAACAGGAAACTACAGGACTGGTTCTTCAAGCCCCGGAAAACAGTTTTGATCCTAGGAGACTCCAATATCAATAGAATATCCACCTTCACCAATCCCAACATGCAACTTGACAGTTACCCCGGGGCAAACCTTTACCACTTCCTGAAAATCTGCGAGCAAACAATCACAAATCCATCAGTCAAGATAGTCGTCTTCTCCATCGTATAAACAACAGAGACCAGGATGCACGACTGACCTCAATAAAACAGCTGAAAGCCCTCGCCAAACAGGCCCATTCCACCTTTCCAAACGCCGACATCTATTTTCCCATCATTAACTACTCAACAAACCTTACCATGAAACAACAGGCAAACCTCAAACTCCTCAACAACACCATCGCTACATACTTCCCATTCTTGGCTGAAATCCCTCACGACACATTCCAGACAGAACCGGACAACATTCACTGGACCCCTACAACAGCTACAACCATCTTCAATTACTGGTGCAAACAGCTAAATTTATAACAACCTCGGAACCAACCCCGGACCCCCCTCGCCAGCAACACCCGGATGGTGCCACAACTTCCACCTCCACCCCTCATCTCCCTACAACTCAACAACCAGGACCCACCTCCACCTCAAACATATGTAACCTCTCAAAACTCCTAACTTTAACCACTGCACAAATAACCCTCTTGGAAAAAGGCCTCTCATTCATCCCACAACCCACAAAACTGGACCGAGAACAACTACAGAAAGACCTGCACAATTACCACAGACGCCTCAAACTCCTGGACTACTTTCACTCAAAACCGGACTTCCATCACCCCCCCCTTTATCGGCACATCCACCTGGGAACCTGAAAACACTCAAATCCTAACAACATAAGAAAAATCATCAAACTGGATCAAACAGCCCTCAGAACCCACCACAACCGCACGGACACACCAGACAACCTCACATCACCAGAACGCACAGCTCTCAAACAACTGGCCAACAACCCAAACATAATAATAAAACCAGCAGATAAAGGATCCAAAATCGTCATTCAGGACAAACAACAATATATCTACGAAGCACACCGACAACTCTCAGACACCAAATACTACAAGAAACTGGACCAGACCTACAACACAACACAAGAATGGAAATCAATAATATCTTGGAAAACCTTTACAGAAAAAAATACATTACAGTAAAACAGAAATATCACCTATCCGGACCCAATAATCCCCGAGCCAGACAGTTCTACCTACTTCCTAAGATCCATAAAGACCCTAACACCTGGACAATACCCAACGAAATCCCCCCCGGCAGACCCATAGTCTCGGATTGCAGCAGTCCCACCTACAACATCTCCCATACATAGATCACTTTCTTGGCCCCCTTTCTACAAAACACCCCCAAGCTACATAAAGGACACATACCACTTCATAGACACCATCAGGCCCATGGTCATCCCCAGCCATGCCCACCTTTTCACAATTGATATCAATAGCCTCTACACCAACATCAACTCCACACTTGGACTCCAAGCAGTCCAAACAGTTTTCTCTAGATACCCGGACAGTAGCCGCCCAGACCAAGAAATTCTTCAACTCCTCAGTCTATGCCTCAATAACAATGACTTCAACTTCAATAACCAACAATACCTCCAGGTTAGCGGGACGGCCATGGGCCACAGATATGCACCTTCATACGCAAACATTTACATGAGTGAGTGGGAGCGGGAGGCCTTACCAAAGTGCACACATCAACCATTGTTCTTTTTCAGATTTTTAGATGATATCATTGGCATATGGACACATAGCTCACAACATTTTCAAGATTTTATCAACACCCAACAACCATCATCCATCCATTACAGTTACACACACAATAAACCAGAATGAAATCAACTTCCTAGATACGACAGTATATTTCCACCCCATCAGTCCAACACAGAAAATTATGCGCACCAAGGTTTACTTTAAGTCCACAGACACTCATGCACTTCTCCATAAGCACAGTTATCATCCCAAACATACATTCCAAGGCATTGTCAAGTCACAGATCATCCGTTCCATAGAATATCTTCCCACCTTTCAAGACTTTCAAATAGCCACACGCACACTTTTCAATAGCCTCAGACATAGAGGATACAGCAAACGGTTCCTTCGTACTGTCAAAAACTCCACCTTGGCCTCCTTAGCTCCCACTTACTCCACACAACAGGTCACAACTCACACATACCCCCACACAACCCATACCCACCTCACAGACAACAATTCTACAGCACCATCTCCTGGACGAAACCAGAACCATCCCACAGCATCCTCCACTCCCCGGATTCATCACACTGCAACCCAGGACCCACAACCAAACCCCCCCATTCGGAAAATGGCACCAGGACCCCATCAAACACCCAAGACACCCAACTGATCCCCCTTATTTCCACTTTTTCCCATAATACCACACCCTTACTCAGGAGCATCCGTAAGAACTTTCAAACCATACAACCTCGCCATCCTCCTCTCCACAACCACAACATAATCTCAGCTTACAGACGCAACAGGAACCTCCGTGACATCCTCGTCCATTCTGCCATTCCGACGCATACTCAAACATCTGGGGAACAGAAATATTACCGGACCAGAAAATTCATCCACAATCCATACACCAAGAAGGAAAACCCCATCCACCATTCACTTTCCCTCAGCTCCAGCAACTTAGTTTACATAATCACATGCACAATCTGTCAAAAACATTACATCGGAGAAACAAAACATCCACTTCTTACCAGACTCCGACAACATTTATATAACATTAGGACAGGAAGACTCACAACAGCTTTAGTCACCCACTTTCAAACCCACTCCCCAGATAAACCTTAATCACTGGACTGGAATCGCAACAACACTGGACAACTGCACAAAGGAAACGGTCAGAAAAAATCTGGATTTTCAAACTGGGCACAATAACACCATCAGGCCTCAATGACATCAACCCCAGGAATTCCAACACCTCCAACACCTCAACCAACACACAGGAAACATCCACACCCCCCCATCTTCAGATATCCCCGGGAGTCTCCCTCAACTTAATCACCTCTGGACCCTAGACACCATAGACTCCGTCCTTGACCTTATACCCCATTCCCTGAACCCAAAACCCCCCCCCTGCCTGCCTCGAGTCTATCACTTGGACCTGCCAATCCTAACCTCAACCCTCAGCAGAACCTGGACCACCTTCACCATCTCTTTCCCTAAACCCTAACCATATCTGGACCCCTTGCCTAAACCTAAAACAAAACAACCCCCCCCCCCCCCCCCTTTTTTCTTCTGCCCTCCTCAACCTCACCCCGGGAGTCTCCCTCAATTTAACCACCTCTGGATCCTAGACACCATAGACTCCTTCCTTGACCTTATACCCCATTCCTTGAACCCAAACCCCCCCCCTGCCTGCCTCGAGTCTATCACCTGGACCTGCCAATCCTAACCTCAACCCTCAGCAGAACCTGGACCACCTTCACCATCTCTTTCCCTAACCCTAACCATATCTGGGCCCCTTGCCTGAACCTAAAACAAACCCCCCCCCCCCCCCTCCCTTTCCCCTTCCCCCCCCCCCCCCTTCTTTCTGCCCTCCTCAACCTCATCACTTAACTTCACAGACCATGGATCCTCTTCTCCAGCTCCTTCCCTGAACACAACCATAACCGCACCATCGATGCCTCACTCCAGGCCCACAGCACACAACTACTCTCACAGCCATTAAATGAATCTACTTGCCCTTTTTTTTTTTTTTTTTTTTTTTTTTTTAAATAAAATGTCTCTTTTATGCACACTCATCCATACACAACTCACACATCTGTACACCGGGGCTATGCAAAACGCGGTGGATGCCGACCTCGGCCGGGGCTTGAACTCTGCCCCCCTGCGCCCCGGCCCTGTGCTCTGCAGGGTGAGCCATCCTATTCTGAGTGCACTGTCCCCAACCCCAACTACAACCGCACCTCCGCTCCGCTTTAGGTCTCCAGCACACAACCACTTTATCATGACCACTGAGTGAATTTACTGTCTCCCATTAAATGTTTTTATAATCCTACTTGTCTTGTTTTTAATATCTGCATATTGTCACCAACCCTCTTCAGGAGAAAATTTGGTCTTTTATCACAGCTTCTTTGAGATGGATAAAATACATTACTGCTATATTCTTCTCATGTTATCGTGATTCTTAATAAACACTGTCATTCTACAAACAACAATCATCGTCATAACTACCATCCTATTACTTACACCGATTTTTTAATGCACATACACATATTACACTTACATAACTCCAACCATACACAGTTTTGGAATAACCATGATATTAGTCTTTTAGGGTTTTTAAATTGTTTTATTGATTTTACTTTTCCACATATAACCTCTTTTTTACATAATTCACATTTTTTAAACACATCTGATGGCTGTCAAAAGGGTGTGCGCTTGGCGGTTCGGGCCTGGATTCGAACCCGGGGCTCCTGCGTCCCGTTCCTGGACTCTGCAGGTGAGCCACCTCAACCGGAGAAAGAAGGGAGAAATCATAATATAGACACTACACGACTGAAAGAACAAAAAACAACCAAAAAAGACTCCCCAGATGACCATTATCCCATCCATTTACTCTCCCGGTACCGCTTCTCTTTCCTGAACAGTTAGGCCAGTGCCACAAAAGTTTATAGAACAATTTACCCACACTAACCCTAACCCAACCCTGACCCAGCCCGTGCCAACTGCCAGGAACTTCTCCACAGAAGCAATGCCCTAACCTGGACTTGAACCCCCACCGTCTGCATCGGAGACGGTGACATAACGCATACGCCACAAAGACACTTTACTTTGCTGCTTTCTGGACCAAACCCCAACCCCAACCTCTAGTCTGATTTGCAATCCACTTCCTGACCCCCACCCCTCTCAACAACCAATCACAAACCTTCCCTCCAAATTACATTTGAATGGACCAATCACAAGGAGCCACTTACCTTCACACAAAAAACTATATATATACCTAGTCTGTTCCACTCATTCCTTCCCTCTGATGAAGCAACAAGCCTTGCGAAACGTCAGGGATTTCTTAACTCTTTTGTGCTTTATCAGCCCCTGGATCTTAACATTAGCAGAGTTCTTTTAACCCTGCTTTTGATTTTATAGTTTTACTCTTAAGTGTTCTCTTTTAATTGTTTGAATTTAATAAAGATAGTTTTTAACCACGGTTGGGTTCTCCGAGCCTACGGAGGAGGCCCTCACCCAGAACTTGGAACTGTTTGTTTAACCTGGATCTAGACTCTCATTCTCCAGCAAAGAAAGAAAACCTAGTGGAACCTGCAACAGCACGGACCAGAAACCTACACAACCCTCTGGACAACCTGCAGCCTCAATTCAATTAAGGTAAGGAGTTTCCCTTCCTTGGTTAACAAACTATCTTTTACAGGAACTGATACTGCACACAGGAGTCAACGGAATGTTTGGACAGACACTATAGAACACACACACATAATTACACACCACAAACACATAGAACACACAACACATACTACAACAGCAGGACATCAAACACTCCCCATACACATACTGCCTATAGGGCACCTAACACACCTCATACTCCATACCAGACCACAGCACTGATACAACGCAGGAACACACACACATATACATCCACACATAGACACACAGGAACACGTAATAACACCACACCACCATCACAACCATTTACTCAACCCCCGGACCAGGAAACAAGACGGATCAGTAAACTTTATTTCAAATTAATACAAGCCACCCATCACCTGGGAATCATCAATAAAGCCATATCCACCAAGACATTCCCCCCTGGTATGCAGAGACAAGCAACCCCCTCCTCACTGATTTCATCAGACCCGCAGCTCCCTCAATAGGAACCACGGCCAGAGTCTCAGAAAACACCACCACCTGGATGCAGAACAACATGACCATCCTCAGAGACCACTACACCACCCTGATGTCATCACTCAACAACATCCCCAATAACCCACAAGCCTTTCAGATCGCCACAGGTTGGGCTAAAAAACGATTCCACAACAGATTATCCCCCAGCACCCTTCACGCAGTTGAAAACAGCATTGGCACCCCACAGATGAACCCACAGCCATCTACACAACCCCATAACCCCCCTCCCCCTTCTTCCCTGCCTTATCAGAACCACACCAAGACTGAAGAAGAGAAGAAGCTCTCCCCCCAGGCCCAACCAACTACCCCCCTCTCCCCGCCCCCCCCTTCTACAACAACCAAAACCAAGAAGAGAAATCAGACTCCCATCCATCCCAGAAACATCAGAAGAGGAATTCCCAGACCTCCCACCAGCAGTAGACCCGGACCAATTCTCTCAACTTTTCATCAAACGCAACTCCCCCATAGAAACACAGATAACACAGAACCACCCTAGTCCATACATGAACTCCCCTCCACCACCCCCCCTCAACCGGACCACAACCCCACAGGTAAATCCCTCCCTTACAACCCCCAGGAAGACTGAGACTGCAGCTACACAACTAAACACTTGTGGAGCCCCCTCGTCACCTCCTCAACCCAGGAGGAAACCTGGCCTTCTCCCCACACCCATCCTGTCTACACACACACACACATACAGCCATCCATACGCCCTTACATGTCAAACCTCCCAGTATACACTAGACCCAAAACACTCCAACCAGGTAGATATATCCCAGTTACTACCACACATAGCCACACACAGACCCAGACTTCACACACACGCCAGCCGGAACCATCACTGAACCATGAAAACAAACTAACAGAATCAACAGTACAGACTCCATCCTGGGACTCCACTGATACTCCAAGACCACCAATAGACCCCAAAACATCCACCCCATTACCATCCAGGACCATGAAGGCTCCACCCACCATCCCAATCATATTACAAGGTAGTAACACCCCCAGGACCCCGGACCCCCTCCTTTCTCCCATTTTGGCCAATACCTCAGTACCCCCCGCCAAGATCAACAGCCAAAACCCTCCCACTCTGTCCCTTCCCCTCCACTCACCTCCTCTCCCCCTTCCCCCACCTCAACCTCAGGAATCAACAATCTCCAGAACATCCCCTCCAATCACCCGGAAGACTCATAATGTCGAAGCACAGATACACCATTCCCCCTCATCACCTACAGCAAGACCCATAGAAGGAATGACAACAGAACAACTACAAACCATCCTCCTGTCCAAATCCACCACAAGATCCAACTCACACATTTCCATAATTACCACTGATCACATTCTTCCCCTTTCTCCAGCAGATGGCGCCAGTTCCCAAGCAGACCAGGAGTCAAAACAGTTCCCTGTGATAATAGAGATGGGTGAAAACATGATGAACGGGCCTATAAAAGTCAACACGACTGAAATAGCCTACTCTGAACCCTCTCCTAAACAAAATCATATCACAGCTATCCTCTCTGACTCGGCCCACACCACTGATTGACACACACTCACACCAGACACAAACACCACACACCACATCAACCACAACTCTTCCCCCACCCATAACACAGAAACCCACATGTCACCTCGCCAGACCCAACAGGAAACTACAGGACTGGTTCTTCAAGCCCCGGAAAACAGTTTTGATCCTAGGAGACTCCAATATCAATAGAATATCCACCTTCACCAATCCCAACATGCAACTTGACAGTTACCCCGGGCAAACCTTTACCACTTCCTGAAAATCTGCGAGCAAACAATCACAAATCCATCAGTCAAGATAGTCGTCTTCTCCATCGGTATAAACAACAGAGACCAGGATGCACGACTGACCTCAATAAAACAGCTGAAAGCCCTCGCCAAACAGGCCCATTCCACCTTTCCAAACGCCGACATCTATTTTCCCATCATTAACTACTCAACAAACCTTACCATGAAACAACAGGCAAACCTCAAACTCCTCAACAACACCATCGCTACATACTTCCCATTCTTGGCTGAAATCCCTCACGACACATTCCAGACAGAACCGGACAACATTCACTGGACCCCTACAACAGCTACAACCATCTTCAATTACTGGTGCAAACAGCTAAATTTATAACAACCTCGGAACCAACCCCGGACCCCCCTCGCCAGCAACACCCGGATGGTGCCACAACTTCCACCTCCACCCCTCATCTCCCTACAACTCAACAACCAGGACCCACCTCCACCTCAAACATATGTAACCTCTCAAAACTCCTAACTTTAACCACTGCACAAATAACCCTCTTGGAAAAAGGCCTCTCATTCATCCCACAACCCACAAAACTGGACCGAGAACAACTACAGAAAGACCTGCACAATTACCACAGACGCCTCAAACTCCTGGACTACTTTCACTCAAAACCGGACTTCCATCACCCCCCCTTTATCGGCACATCCACCTGGGAACCTGAAAACACTCAAATCCATAACAACATAAGAAAAATCATCAAACTGGATCAAACAGCCCTCAGAACCCACCACAACCGCACGGACACACCAGACAACCTCACATCACCAGAACGCACAGCTCTCAAACAACTGGCCAACAACCCAAACATAATAATAAAACCAGCAGATAAAGGATCCAAAATCGTCATTCAGGACAAACAACAATATATCTACGAAGCACACCGACAACTCTCAGACACCAAATACTACAAGAAACTGGACCAGGACCTACAACACAACACAAGAATGGAAATCAATAATATCTTGGAAAACCTTTACAGAAAAAAATACATTACAGTAAAACAGAAATATCACCTATCCGGACCCAATAATCCCCGAGCCAGACAGTTCTACCTACTTCCTAAGATCCATAAAGACCCTAACACCTGGACAATACCCAACGAAATCCCCCCCGGCAGACCCATAGTCTCGGATTGCAGCAGTCCCACCTACAACATCTCCCAGTACATAGATCACTTTCTTGGCCCCCTTTCTACAAAACACCCAAGCTACATAAAGGACACATACCACTTCATAGACACCATCAGGCCCATGGTCATCCCCAGCCATGCCCACCTTTTCACAATTGATATCAATAGCCTCTACACCAACATCAACTCCACACTTGGACTCCAAGCAGTCCAAACAGTTTTCTCTAGATACCGGACAGTAGCCGCCCAGACCAAGAAATTCTTCAACTCCTCAGTCTATGCCTCAATAACAATGACTTCAACTTCAATAACCAACAATACCTCCAGGTTAGCGGGACGGCCATGGGCCACAGATATGCACCTTCATACGCAAACATTTACATGAGTGAGTGGGAGCGGGAGGCCTTACCAAAGTGCACACATCAACCATTGTTCTTTTTCAGATTTTAGATGATATCATTGGCATATGGACACATAGCTCACAACATTTTCAAGATTTTATCAACACCCTCAACAACCATCATCCATCCATTACAGTTACACACACAATAAACCAGAATGAAATCAACTTCCTAGATACGACAGTATATTTCCACCCCATCAGTCCAACACAGAAAATTATGCGCACCAAGGTTTACTTTAAGTCCACAGACACTCATGCACTTCTCCATAAGCACAGTTATCATCCCAAACATACATTCCAAGGCATTGTCAAGTCACAGATCATCCGGTTCCATAGAATATCTTCCACCTTTCAAGACTTTCAAATAGCCACACGCACACTTTTCAATAGCCTCAACATAGAGGATACAGCAAACGGTTCCTTCGTACTGTCAAAAACTCCACCTTGGCCTCCTTAGCTCCCACTTACTCCACACAACAGGTCACAACTCACACATACCCCCACACAACCCATACCCACCTCACAGACAACAATTCTACAGCACCATCTCCTGGACGAAACCAGAACCATCCCACAGCATCCTCCACTCCCCGGATTCATCACACTGCAACCCAGGACCCACAACCAAACCCCCCACATTCGGAAAATGGCACCAGGACCCCATCAAACACCCAAGACACCCAACTGATCCCCCTTATTTCCACTTTTTCCCATAATACCACACCCTTACTCAGGAGCATCCGTAAGAACTTTCAAACCATACAACCTCGCCATCCTCCTCTCCACAACCACAACATAATCTCAGCTTACAGACGCAACAGGAACCTCCGTGACATCCTCGTCCATTCTGCCATTCCGACGCATACTCAAACATGGGGAACAGAAATATTACCGGACCAGAAAATTCATCCACAATCCATACACCAAGAAGGAAAACCCCATCCACCATTCACTTTCCCTCAGCTCCAGCAACTTAGTTTACATAATCACATGCACAATCTGTCAAAAACATTACATCGGAGAAACAAAACATCCACTTCTTACCAGACTCCGACAACATTTATATAACATTAGGACAGGAAGACTCACAACAGCTTTAGTCACCCACTTTCAAACCCACTCCCCAGATAACCTTATCATCACTGGACTGGAATCGCAACAACACTGGACAACTGCACAAAGGAAACGGTCAGAAAAAATCTGGATTTTCAAACTGGGCACAATAACACCATCAGGCCTCAATGACATCAACCCCAGGAATTCCAACACCTCCAACACCTCAACCAACACACAGGAAACATCCACACCCCCCCATCTTCAGATATCCCCGGGAGTCTCCCTCAACTTAATCACCTCTGGACCCTAGACACCATAGACTCCGTCCTTGACCTTATACCCCATTCCCTGAACCCAAAACCCCCCCCTGCCTGCCTCGAGTCTATCACTTGGACCTGCCAATCCTAACCTCAACCCTCAGCAGAACCTGGACCACCTTCACCATCTCTTTCCCTAACCCTAACCATATCTGGACCCCTTGCCTAAACCTAAAACAAAACAACCCCCCCCCCCCCCCCTTTTTTCTTCTGCCCTCCTCAACCTCACCCCGGGAGTCTCCCTCAATTTAACCACCTCTGGATCCTAGACACCATAGACTCCTTCCTTGACCTTATACCCCATTCCTTGAACCCAAACCCCCCCCCTGCCTGCCTCGAGTCTATCACCTGGACCTGCCAATCCTAACCTCAACCCTCAGCAGAACCTGGACCACCTTCACCATCTCTTTCCCTAACCCTAACCATATCTGGGCCCCTTGCCTGAACCTAAAACAAACCCCCCCCCCCCCTCCCTTTCCCCCTTCCCCCCCCCCCCCCCTTCTTTCTGCCCTCCTCAACCTCATCACTTAACTTCACAGACCATGGATCCTCTTCTCCAGCTCCTTCCCTGAACACAACCATAACCGCACCATCGATGCCTCACTCCAGGCCCACAGCACACAACTACTCTCACAGCCATTAAATGAATCTACTTGCCCTTTTTTTTTTTTTTTTTTTTTTTTTTTTTTTTTTTTTTTTAAATAAAATGTCTCTTTTATGCACACTCATCCATACACAACTCACACATCTGTACACCGGGCTATGCAAACGCGGTGGATGCCGACCTCGGCCGGGGCTTGAACTCTGCCCCCCTGCGCCCCGGCCCTGTGCTCTGCAGGGTGAGCCATCCTATTCTGAGTGCACTGTCCCCAACCCCAACTACAACCGCACCTCCGCTCCGCTTTAGGTCTCAGCACACAACCACTTTATCATGACCACTGAGTGAATTTACTGTCTCCCATTAAATGTTTTTATAATCCTACTTGTCTTGTTTTTAATATCTGCATATTGTCACCAACCCTCTTCAGGAGAAAATTTGGTCTTTTATCACAGCTTCTTTGAGATGGATAAAATACATTACTGCTATATTCTTCTCATGTTATCGTGATTCTTAATAAACACTGTCATTCTACAAACAACAATCATCGTCATAACTACCATCCTATTACTTACACCGATTTTTTAATGCACATACACATATTACACTTACATAACTCCAACCATACACAGTTTTGGAATAACCATGATATTAGTCTTTTAGGGTTTTTAAATTGTTTTATTGATTTTACTTTTCCACATATAACCTCTTTTTTACATAATTCACATTTTTTAAACACATCTGATGGCTGTCAAAAGGGTGTGCGGCTTGGCGGTTCGGGCCTGGATTCGAACCCGGGGCTCCTGCGTCCCGTTCCTGGACTCTGCAGGTGAGCCACCTCAACCGGAGAAAGAAGGGAGAAATCATAATATAGACACTACACGACTGAAAGAACAAAAAACAACCAAAAAAGACTCCCCAGATGACCATTATCCCATCCATTTACTCTCCCGGTACCGCTTCTCTTTCCTGAACAGTTAGGCCAGTGCCACAAAAGTTTATAGAAACAATTTACCCACACTAACCCTAACCCAACCCTGACCCAGCCCGTGCCAACTGCCAGGAACTTCTCCACAGAAGCAATGCCCTAACCTGGACTTGAACCCCCACCGTCTGCATCGGAGACGGTGACATAACGCATACGCCACAAGAGACACTTTACTTTGCTGCTTTCTGGACCAAACCCCAAACCCCAACCTCTAGTCTGATTTGCAATCCACTTCCTGACCCCCACCCCTCTCAACAACCAATCACAAACCTTCCCTCCAAATTACATTTGAATGGACCAATCACAAGGAGCCACTTACCTTCACACAAAAAACTATATATATACCTAGTCTGTTCCACTCATTCCTTTCCCTCTGATGAAGCAACAAGCCTTGCGAAACGTCAGGGATTTCTTAACTCTTTTGTGCTTTATCAGCCTCCTGGATCTTAACATTAGCAGAGTTCTTTTAACCCTGCTTTTGATTTTATAGTTTTACTCTTAAGTGTTCTCTTTTAATTGTTTGAATTTAATAAAGATAGTTTTTAACCACGGTTGGGTTCTCCGAGCCTACGGAGGAGGCCCTCACCCAGAACTTGGAACTGTTTGTTTAACCTGGATCTAGACTCTCATTCTCCAGCAAAGAAAGAAAACCTAGTGGAACCTGCAACAGCACGGACCAGAAACCTACACAACCCTCTGGACAACCTGCAGCCTCAATTCAATTAAGGTAAGGAGTTTCCCTTCCTTGGTTAACAAACTATCTTTTACAGGAACTGATACTGCACACAGGAGTCAACGGAATGTTTGGACAGACACACTATAGAACACACACACATAATTACACACCACAAACACATAGAACACACAACACATACTACAACAGCAGGACATCAAACACTCCCCATACACATACTGCCTATAGGGCACCTAACACACCTCATACTCCATACCAGACCACAGCACTGATACAACGCAGGAACACACACACATATACATCCACACATAGACACACAGGAACACGTAATAACACCACACCACCATCACAACCATTTACTCAACCCCCGGACCAGGAAACAAGACGGATCAGTAAACTTTATTTCAAATTAATACAAGCCACCCATCACCTGGGAATCATCAATAAAGCCATATCCACCAAGACATTCCCCCCTGGTATGCAGAGACAAGCAACCCGCCTCACTGATTTCATCAGACCCGCAGCTCCCTCAATAGGAACCACGGCCAGAGTCTCAGAAAACACCACCACCTGGATGCAGAACAACATGACCATCCTCAGAGACCACTACACCACCCTGATGTCATCACTCAACAACATCCCCAATAACCCACAAGCCTTTCAGATCGCCACAGGTTGGGCTAAAAAACGATTCCACAACAGATTATCCCCCAGCACCCTTCACGCAGTTGAAAACAGCATTGGCACCCCACAGATGAACCCACAGCCATCTACACAACCCCATAACCCCCCTCCCCCTTCTTCCCTGCCTTATCAGAACCACACCAAGACTGAAGAAGAGAAGAAGCTCTCCCCCCAGGCCCAACCAACTACCCCCCTCTCCCGCCCCCCCCTTCTACAACAACCAAAACCAAGAAGAGAAATCAGACTCCCATCCATCCCAGAAACATCAGAAGAGGAATTCCCAGACCTCCCACCAGCAGTAGACCCGGACCAATTCTCTCAACTTTTCATCAAACGCAACTCCCCCATAGAAACACAGATAACACAGAACCACCCTAGTCCATACATGAACTCCCCTCCACCACCCCCCCTCAACCGGACCACAACCCACAGGTAAATCCCTCCCTTACAACCCCCAGGAAGATGAGACTGCAGCTACACAACTAAACACTTGTGGAGCCCCCTCGTCACCTCCTCAACCCAGGAGGAAACCTGGCCTTCTCCCCACCCATCCTGTCTACACACACACACATACAGCCATCCATACGCCCTTACATGTCAAACCTCCCAGTATACACTAGACCCAAAACACTCCAACCAGGTAGATATATCCCAGTTACTACCACACATAGCCACACACAGACCCAGACTTCACACACACGCCAGCCGGAACCATCACTGAACCATGAAAACAAACTAACAGAATCAACAGTACAGACTCCATCCTGGGACTCCACTGATACTCCAAGACCACCAATAGACCCCAAAACATCCACCCCATTACCATCCAGGACCATGAAGGCTCCACCCACCATCCCAATCATACAAGGTAGTAACACCCCCAGGACCCCGGACCCCCTCCTTTCTCCCATTTTGGCCAATACCTCAGTACCCCCCGCCAAGATCAACAGCCAAAACCCTCCCACTCTGTCCCTTCCCCTCCACTCACCTCCTCTCCCCCTTCCCCCACCTCAACCTCAGGAATCAACAATCTCCAGAACATCCCCTCCAATCACCCGGAAGACTCATAATGTCGAAGCACAGATACACCCATTCCCCCTCATCACCTACAGCAACCCATAGAAGGAATGACAACAGAACAACTACAAACCATCCTCCTGTCCAAATCCACCACAAGATCCAACTCACACATTTCCATAATTACCACTGATCACATTCTTCCCCTTTCTCCAGCAGATGGCGCCAGTTCCCAAGCAGACAGGAGTCAAAACAGTTCCTGTGATAATAGAGATGGGTGAAAACATGATGAACGGGCCTATAAAAGTCAACACGACTGAAATAGCCTACTCTGAACCCTCTCCTAAACAAAATCATATCACAGCTATCCTGTCTCTGACTCGGCCCACACCACTGATTGACACACACTCACACCAGACACAAACACCACACACCACATCAACCACAACTCTTCCCCCACCCATAACACAGAAACCCACATGTCACCTCGCCAGACCCAACAGGAAACTACAGGACTGGTTCTTCAAGCCCCGGAAAACAGTTTTGATCCTAGGAGACTCCAATATCAATAGAATATCCACCTTCACCAATCCCAACATGCAACTTGACAGTTACCCCGGGGCAAACCTTTACCACTTCCTGAAAATCTGCGAGCAAACAATCACAAATCCATCAGTCAAGATAGTCGTCTTCTCCATCGGTATAAACAACAGAGACCAGGATGCACGACTGACCTCAATAAAACAGCTGAAAGCCCTCGCCAAACAGGCCCATTCCACCTTTCCAAACGCCGACATCTATTTTCCCATCATTAACTACTCAACAAACCTTACCATGAAACAACAGGCAAACCTCAAAACTCCTCAACAACACCATCGCTACATACTTCCCATTCTTGGCTGAAATCCCTCACGACACATTCCAGACAGAACCGGACAACATTCACTGGACCCCTACAACAGCTACAACCATCTTCAATTACTGGTGCAAACAGCTAAATTTATAACAACCTCGGAACCAACCCCGGACCCCCCTCGCCAGCAACACCCGGATGGTGCCACAACTTCCACCTCCACCCCTCATCTCCCTACAACTCAACAACCAGGACCCACCTCCACCTCAAACATATGTAACCTCTCAAAACTCCTAACTTAACCACTGCACAAATAACCCTCTTGGAAAAAGGCCTCTCATTCATCCCACAACCCACAAAACTGGACCGAGAACAACTACAGAAAGACCTGCACAATTACCACAGACGCCTCAAACTCCTGGACTACTTTCACTCAAAACCGGACTTCCATCACCCCCCCTTTATCGGCACATCCACCTGGGAACCTGAAAACACTCAAATCCATAACAACATAAGAAAAATCATCAAACTGGATCAAACAGCCCTCAGAACCCACCACAACCGCACGGACACACCAGACAACCTCACATCACCAGAACGCACAGCTCTCAAACAACTGGCCAACAACCCAAACATAATAATAAAACCAGCAGATAAAGGATCCAAAATCGTCATTCAGGACAAACAACAATATATCTACGAAGCACACCGACAACTCTCAGACACCAAATACTACAAGAAACTGGACCAGGACCTACAACACAACACAAGAATGGAAATCAATAATATCTTGGAAAACCTTTACAGAAAAAAATACATTACAGTAAAACAGAAATATCACCTATCCGGACCCAATAATCCCCGAGCCAGACAGTTCTACCTACTTCCTAAGATCCATAAAGACCCTAACACCTGGACAATACCCAACGAAATCCCCCCCGGCAGACCCATAGTCTCGGATTGCAGCAGTCCCACCTACAACATCTCCCAGTACATAGATCACTTTCTTGGCCCCCTTTCTACAAAACACCCAAGCTACATAAAGGACACATACCACTTCATAGACACCATCAGGCCCATGGTCATCCCCAGCCATGCCCACCTTTCACAATTGATATCAATAGCCTCTACACCAACATCAACTCCACACTTGGACTCCAAGCAGTCCAAACAGTTTTCTCTAGATACCCGGACAGTAGCCGCCCAGACCAAGAAATTCTTCAACTCCTCAGTCTATGCCTCAATAACAATGACTTCAACTTCAATAACCAACAATACCTCCAGGTTAGCGGGACGGCCATGGGCCACAGATATGCACCTTCATACGCAAACATTTACATGAGTGAGTGGGAGCGGGAGGCCTTACCAAAGTGCACACATCAACCATTGTTCTTTTTCAGATTTTTAGATGATATCATTGGCATATGGACACATAGCTCACAACATTTTCAAGATTTTATCAACACCCTCAACAACCATCATCCATCCATTACAGTTACACACACAATAAACCAGAATGAAATCAACTTCCTAGATACGACAGTATATTTCCACCCCATCAGTCCAACACAGAAAATTATGCGCACCAAGGTTTACTTTAAGTCCACAGACACTCATGCACTTCTCCATAAGCACAGTTATCATCCCAAACATACATTCCAAGGCATTGTCAAGTCACAGATCATCCGGTTCCATAGAATATCTTCCACCTTTCAAGACTTTCAAATAGCCACACGCACACTTTTCAATAGCCTCAGACATAGAGGATACAGCAAACGGTTCCTTCGTACTGTCAAAAACTCCACCTTGGCCTCCTTAGCTCCCACTTACTCCACACAACAGGTCACAACTCACACATACCCCCACACAACCCATACCCACCTCACAGACAACAATTCTACAGCACCATCTCCTGGACGAAACCAGAACCATCCCACAGCATCCTCCACTCCCCGGATTCATCACACTGCAACCCAGGACCCACAACCAAACCCCCCACATTCGGAAAATGGCACCAGGACCCCATCAAACACCCAAGACACCCAACTGATCCCCCTTATTTCCACTTTTTCCCATAATACCACACCCTTACTCAGGAGCATCCGTAAGAACTTTCAAACCATACAACCTCGCCATCCTCCTCTCCACAACCACAACATAATCTCAGCTTACAGACGCAACAGGAACCTCCGTGACATCCTCGTCCATTCTGCCATTCCGACGCATACTCAAACATCTGGGGAACAGAAATATTACCGGACCAGAAAATTCATCCACAATCCATACACCAAGAAGGAAAACCCCATCCACCATTCACTTTCCCTCAGCTCCAGCAACTTAGTTTACATAATCACATGCACAATCTGTCAAAAACATTACATCGGAGAAACAAAACATCCACTTCTTACCAGACTCCGACAACATTTATATAACATTAGGACAGGAAGACTCACAACAGCTTTAGTCACCCACTTTCAAACCCACTCCCCAGATAACCTTATCATCACTGGACTGGAATCGCAACAACACTGGACAACTGCACAAAGGAAACGGTCAGAAAAAATCTGGATTTTCAAACTGGGCACAATAACACCATCAGGCCTCAATGACATCAACCCCAGGAATTCCAACACCTCCAACACCTCAACCAACACACAGGAAACATCCACACCCCCCCATCTTCAGATATCCCCGGGAGTCTCCCTCAACTTAATCACCTCTGGACCCTAGACACCATAGACTCCGTCCTTGACCTTATACCCCATTCCCTGAACCCAAAACCCCCCCCTGCCTGCCTCGAGTCTATCACTTGGACCTGCCA
Source organism: Epinephelus cyanopodus (assembly GCA_026686955.1). Taxonomy (NCBI): domain Eukaryota; kingdom Metazoa; phylum Chordata; class Actinopteri; order Perciformes; family Serranidae; genus Epinephelus; species Epinephelus cyanopodus. Next base: position 120,075 of record JAMWDX010000028.1, on the reverse strand, counting down.
ATCCTAACCTCAACCCTCAGCAGAACTGGACCCCCTTTCTTAACCATAACCATCTGGACCCCTTGCCTAAACCTAAAACAAAACAACCCCCCCCCCCCCCCCTTTTTTCTTCTGCCCTCCTCAACCTCACCCCGGGAGTCTCCCTCAATTTAACCACCTCTGGATCCTAGACACCATAGACTCCTTCCTTGACCTTATACCCCATTCCTTGAACCCAAACCCCCCCCTGCCTGCCTCGAGTCTATCACCTGGACCTGCCAATCCTAACCTCAACCCTCAGCAGAACCTGGACCACCTTCACCATCTCTTTCCCTAACCCTAACCATATCTGGGCCCCTTGCCTGAACCTAAAACAAACCCCCCCCCCCCCTCCCTTTCCCCCTTCCCCCCCCCCCCCTTCTTTCTGCCCTCCTCAACCTCATCACTTAACTTCACAGACCATGGATCCTCTTCTCCAGCTCCTTCCCTGAACACAACCATAACCGCACCATCGATGCCTCACTCCAGGCCCACAGCACACAACTACTCTCACAGCCATTAAATGAATCTACTTGCCCTTTTTTTTTTTTTTTTTTTTTTTTTTTTTTTTTTTTTTTTTTAAATAAAATGTCTCTTTTATGCACACTCATCCATACACAACTCACACATCTGTACACCGGGGCTATGCAAAACGCGGTGGATGCCGACCTCGGCCGGGGCTTGAACTCTGCCCGCCCCCCTGCGCCCCGGCCCTGTGCTCTGCAGGGTGAGCCATCCTATTCTGAGTGCACTGTCCCCAACCCCAACTACAACCCGCACCTCCGCTCCGCTTTAGGTCTCCAGCACACAACCACTTTATCATGACCACTGAGTGAATTTACTGTCTCCCATTAAATGTTTTTATAATCCTACTTGTCTTGTTTTTAATATCTGCATATTGTCACCAACCCTCTTCAGGAGAAAATTTGGTCTTTTATCACAGCTTCTTTGAGATGGATAAAATACATTACTGCTATATTCTTCTCATGTTATCGTGATTCTTAATAAACACTGTCATTCTACAAACAACAATCATCGTCATAACTACCATCCTATTACTTACACCGATTTTTTAATGCACATACACACATATTACACTTACATAACTCCAACCATACACAGTTTGGAATAACCATGATTAGTCTTTAGGGTTTTTAAATTGTTTTATTGATTTTACTTTTCCACATATAACCTCTTTTTTACATAATTCACATTTTTTAAACACATCTGATGGCTGTCAAAAGGGTGTGCGGCTTGGCGGTTCGGGCCTGGATTCGAACCCGGGGCTCCTGCGTCCCGTTCCTGGACTCTGCAGGTGAGCCACCTCAACCGAGAGAAGGGAGAAATCATAATATAGACACTACACGACTGAAAGAACAAAAAACAACCAAAAAAGACTCCCCAGATGACCATTATCCCATCCATTTACTCTCCCGGTACCGCTTCTCTTTCCTGAACAGTTAGGCCAGTGCCACAAAAGTTTATAGAAACAATTTACCCACACTAACCCTAACCCAACCCTAACCCTAACCCGGGCCACATGGAGGCAACTGCTGTCACAACATGTCAGGATGGATGTGGCGTCTCGCTCTGTTCACGCTCACTCAGTTACTCGTGTTAATGCCTGCTCTTGCTGGCTTGTAAATTCATCAAACGACACCCTACCCAGGGGTCTACCCTTACCCTAACCTCACTGTAGTTCACGCCTAAACCTAACCAATCTTAACCTGAGCAGTTTTAAACCCTAAGCAGTCTTAACCCTCGCGGTTTTAACCCTTAGTGCTTGCTTAAATAATAATCCTTAGTTTGAGATTAACCAACACCATTTCAATGATAGAGTAATGTCACTTTTCACTTCTATGCTTTTCACTGTTTTTAGGGCTACAATCCACCTTTTATTACGCTTGGCAGGGTGCACCTGCCATGCTTCAAACCATTTTAAAGGCCACCTTGCCCATTTTGGGACTCACTCGTGCCGTTTCCTCGTTTGCATTTCTACTTGTCAGGGTTTATAGTGCGCTTACCTACTATGTAGATAGAAAGAAATAAATCGATAGAAATATCCTTTTTAGAGGGCTGTGGTCTGTCATTGCAAGTGGCGTCGTGGAGACCTCGCGTTCCCATCCTCCTCCCTCCCCCCTCCCCTCCTCTCTTCTCTTCTTTCTTCTTTTCTCCTCTATGTGGCTCAGGACAGCAAGTGAGGTGGCTAGGGGACTAACTTGCGCCGGCCAGTGCCCTGCCTCTGTCTCCCCACACAACTATGTTGTCGTTGGTCAGCATAGGGGGAGACTCTGTGTATATCCCTTCATTCCTAACCTTTGCCCGAGCCTCGGACCAGCTCCAGCAATTCAGCCCACCAATTTGCTCCCTGACCACCTTCTCTACTCACACACTTGTGGTATTGATCACTGCAGTAAATGCAAAGTGATCAGCAGTGGTTAGATCCCTGCCAGTCTGGCGGCAACTGTAGCCGGGCTGTTTTGTGACCTTTGACCTCTGCCTGTCTGGTGGCAACTGTAACCAGACTTTTTACATTTTTACTATTTAATAACTTCTGATATACCTATAACTATGTTGTGCAAGAGGTCAGAGTTGGGTTGCACTCAACCACCTGTGTTTATACCACAATATTAGCTTCTTCACACTTTGGGAATGACACCTAAGAACACATTTTACTTCTCCCAAAGCCTTTGTGTATCTCATGCTGTAATCACGTGATGATACTGTTCACATTTACTGTACTCTTTTTCACTTATAAGTTGTCTTGACCAGTTGTACATTTTAACTGGCTTTAATAATAATTCTCACTCTCCTTCTCATCTCCCCCCACTTCCCCCCTCCCTAAACCCCCCCACCCCCCTCGCGCTCACTCAGTCAAGGGTGTCATCCAACAACAAGCTTTTCACTGCCTGTATCACATGGACCTCACTCAACGCATTGTTTACACTTGGACCTCTCTCTTGGACATCATGCAGCATTCTTAGTTCTCTGTACATGTGGACGGCCCTGAGGTGCCTTAAGTGCACATACTGCCCTGTACAGTAAAGAACACCACACGCTGCCATGTACCACCTTAACCATAATGTCACTCACTATTCCGCTTCTCCTACATTTGGATGTGCCCACAGAACATAACTATATAGACAAGAACTCGTGGAATTTGTCAGAGGATGCAACCACAAAACATGTTTTAAGACTTGCTTCTCCTACATAAGATACGTGCCCACAGTGCATGACTATGTAGACAAGAACGCTTGACATTCCTCAGAAGACACGACCACGAACATATGTTTTCATATTTGCTTCTCCTACATAAGATACTGCCCACAGAGCATGACTATGTAGGCAAGAACACTTGAATTTGTCAGAAGATGGGACCACAAACATATGTTTTAATACTTGCTTCTCCTACATATGATACATGCCCACAGTGCATGACTATGTAGGCAAGAACACTTGAAATTGATCAAAGGATGCGACCACAAACGTACGCTTTAATACTTGCTTCTCCTACATATGATACGTGCCCAAAATGCATGACTATGTAGGCAAGAACACTTGAAACTCATCAGCAAGACGAGACCACGAAGATATAATTTAATACTTGCTTCTCCTACATATGACATGTGCCAATAGAGCATGATTTTGTAGGCAACAAAACTTGAAATTCATCAGAAGACGTGACCACGAACATATGTTTCAATACTTGCTTCTCCTACATATGATACGTGCCCACAATGCATGACTATGTAGGCAAGAACACTTGAAATTCATCAGAAGACACGACCACAAACATATGTTTTCATTTTGCTTCTCCTACATAAGATACGTGCCCACAATGCATGACTATGTAGGCAAGAACACTTGAAATTCATCAGAAGATGTGACCACGAACATATGTTTTAATACTTGCTTCTCCTACATATGATACATGCCCACAGTGCATGACTATGTAGGCAAGAACACTTGAAATTCGTCAGACGACGAGACCACGAAGATATATTTTAATACTTGCTTCTCCTACATATGACATGTGCCCATAGAGCATGATTATGTAGACGACAACACTTGAAATTCATCAGAAGACGTGACCACGAACATATGTTTTAATACTTGCTTCTCCTACATATGATACGTGCCCACAGTGCATGACTGTGTAGGCACGAACACTTGAAATTCATCAGAAGACTTGAACACACCGATATGTTTTACGGATTGCTTCTCCTACATATGATACATGCCCACAGTGCATGACTATGTAGGCAAGAACACTTGAAATTCATCAGACGACGGGACCACGAAGATATATTTTAATACTTGCTTCTCCTACATATGACATGTGCCCATAGAGCATGATTATGTAGACGACAACACTTGAAATTCATCAGAAGACGTGACCACGAACATATGTTTTAATACTTGCTTCTCCTACATATGATACGTGCCCACAGTGCATGACTATGTAGGCAAGAACACCTGAAATTCATCAGCAGACGTGACCACAAACATATGTTTTAATACTTCACTCAATCCTCCACTTCTCCTATGTAGACAAGACCTCCTGAAAAAACTCAGAAGATGCCACACCTAACATATGTCTTTATACTTACACTTACTCCTCCACTTCCCCTCAATCATATATGTGCCAACAGTGCATAAATATACAGGCAAGGGCTCTTAATATCTGCCACAAAACAGTCTGCAGTTTTTCGCTGCTGTGCCGTTCTCACACCAAGCAAACAGCTCTTCTGGGCCCACTGCCAGTCTGCATACCCCGCTGTTTGGGGATGCATGACACCTTCCAACTTCTTGGACTCACATGGATCAATTTGTCACAAAACTTGGACCACTCCACACAATCAACACAACGGACCACCAGGTGAACCTGTGAAGCGACTGTTCGTAGCTACTAAACTCAGCCACAAACATATGACAGACCACTTGCACCTAGTTTTGCGATCATTTTTCCGCTATTCCTTGTTCTAGTAACTCCATAGTGCTTTACACTGTGCCTTAGCTGCGATCCGTGTTTCTGCTGCACTCCCTCCTTTTTGGCCTTCAACATAATTAATTTTTTTGAAGCCCAACCCTGGTCTTGCCCTTACCCTAACATTAGTGAAACTTCACGCCTAAACCTAACCATTCTTAACCCTGATCAGTTTTAACCCTCAGCTGTTTTAACCCTCAGCTGTTTTAACCCTCAGCTGTTGTATCCCCTTTAGACATCCTTGGTTTCACTTTACTTTTGATATATCCCACTACATTATTTACTTTACTAAAACTTGTGTTTCATTTTTTAATAACATAATATTTTCAACTTCTTTATTTTTTATTTAACTCTTACTGTCTCAATATTACACACTACTTATATAATGATTATATATTTAAGTCTTTTAAATTATATCACGCTTAAACACTCCTTTTTACTTTTAGTTTTTTTAAAAAATTTGAAGCGCCCTCTCTTCTAAAATAGCATCTCCTATTGCCAATGCTATGAGCAGCATTAGCAGCTTTAAACACACCCTGCTGACCATGCTTTTCACTCATGGTCTCACTGCATGCAGGGAAATTCTAAGACAGCCACTCACATAATGAGTGGAGAGGGACATTTATTCCTTTTAACAACAACATTCCATTCAGGAATGCAGGAGAATTAAATCACTCCTCTGGTTCCACCTTTAGCAAAGGTGTCACCTAGGCTTAACACACTGGGAGCATAGTCAGTAGCCTGCTTCCTCCCAGCAAGCCTTTTCTCCCACTACTGCTCTTACTCAGGGTTTCCATTTTAATTGTCACATGTTGCTCCCTGTTGACAGCTCTTTTAAGGGCACCTTTAATGCTGCAAACGTTTTTCCCCTTTTACTAACACTTCTTTACTAATTTAGTCCGTTTTAGTTCATTTTTTGCCTACCCATCATGCCTAGCGGGGGCCTGCGCCTCTGATTGGTGGCTTCCCGCGCGTGGGCGGAGTTACCGCTGATGACGTCACAACGCGGAAGATCGCCGCGATCTCCTGTTTCAATTTTGACAACAGCATACCCCAAGTCAGAAGAAATACTTGGAGTGAGCTTAACAGCCTCCAGCCTCCCAGCATGCATTTCACTCGCCAGCAGCGCCCGTTTTTATCGAATTTCGGCCGTTTTTCACCGTTTTTTCTCGAAATATTTTTATTTCTGGTAAATACAATTACAGTAGAATCGAACGTGGGCGGGGCCGTTACGAAGGGGCGTGGTCACCGACATCGTCGGGCGGTACCATTACATAGCTTGTCATGGGATTCGTGTCATCCCTGTAGCTGTAGCATGGGGAGAGTAAGAAGCTTCGGCTTCTCACTCAATCCCTGGGGTTGTGCGGTGTATTGGAACACAGGGATTGTTTAATTTTTCTTTTACCACCACTGGGTTGTGCGGTGTACGGAACACAGTGAGTGGCTTTTTCGCCTCGCCCTTGGTTCTATGGGGGTCAGGGAGGCCGAGCTAGTCTCGGTATGCCCTGTTCCTCCAGGCCTCTGGGATGGCTGGGGCGGCACCGTCCAGGCACTGGTTCTGGTCATTGCCAGAGGGGGACCTACGGAGCTTCGCGCAGATGAGTCCACATCGCGACGACCCTGCTCGCTGTACCATGGTACCTTGCTTATAACTATGTGGTACATGTTGGTCAGGGGGTGAGTATGCGGCCCCCCGTGTCCCGACTAGGCAGCACTGCGGGAGTGGTGGTTCACTGCAGAAGGTTCTTCAGAACCTTAACGTTGCCCAGTCTTCTCGGGGACCAGCCCCACGCACTACAGACCATTTCTGCACACACACGCTTTAATTCAGCATTGCCATTTTTTATAACTCTCATTGGGCGTCCTTCAAATTGTCATTTTCCTCCAAATTTCCGTCCCTCAGTCTGACTTAGAGACTGAGCCTAGGACGCACCGGGACCTAGGCGTTTTTCTTACTCTCATTTTTTTAAACAATATTTGGCTTCTTTTTTATCTTCTTTACCACCAAACTTCTAAAAACTCAACTTCTAAAAACTCAACTTCTCAAAATAACCTTCACTCCTAATATTGATTTTTTTATTTTCTTTTCTACCTTAATTTACTATAGTCTTTCCTAATTTCAATTTTACTTTTAAAATTCTAAAACTAGTGTTTTCAAAATAGGTTTCAACACTAAATATTATTTAAAAACTACTTACCTCTGCTTTAAATTTACAATATTTTTGTCGAACACAACAACCTCTTCAGATTTCAAAAAAACAAGTGGTTAGTGTAGTGTAGGTCAGACTGGGACACGCCCCGAAGACGGCGCATCTTCGGCGGGACCTTCCTTGGGGGAGAGTGTCTTGTGATAAGTGGTCGAAACACTCGTTGATCCCAAGGCGCACAACTGACGATGTGTCCCAGGGGTGGGTGCGTACTTAGCGGTCTCTCCTATTCCAAACTGACACTCATTCGAAAAACGCCAGCCGTTTTTCGCTTTTGGGGTTTCGCAGGCTCCACATGCCTTCGTGCCCTTAAATCCAGCCTGTTACAGTGGTTGGCCTTCACTGGCGCGGGCACATGGAGGCAACTGCTGTCAACAACATGTCAGGATGGATGTGGCGTCTCGCTCTGTTCACGCTCACTCAGTTACTCGTGTTAATGCCTGCTCTTGCTGGCTTGTAAATTCATCAAACGACACCCTACCCAGGGTCTACCCTTACCCTAACCTCACTGTAGTTCACGCCTAAACCTAACCAATCTTAACCCTGAGCAGTTTTAACCCTAAGCAGTCTTAACCCTCGGCGGTTTTAACCCTTAGCTTGCTTAAATAATAATCCTTAGTTTGAGATTAACCAACACCATTTCAATGATAGAGTAATGTCACTTTTCACTTCTATGCTTTTCACTGTTTTTAGGGCTACAATCCACCTTTTATTACGCTTGGCAGGGTGCACCTGCCATGCTTCAAACCATTTAAAGGGCCACCTTGCCCATTTTGGGACTCACTCGTGCCGTTTCCTCGTTTGCATTTCTACTTGTCAGGGTTATAGTGCGCTTACCTACTATGTAGATAGAAAGAAATAAATCGATAGAAATATCCTTTTTAGAGGGCTGTGGTCTGTCATTGCAAGTGGCGTCGTGGAGACCTCGCGTTCCCATCCTCCTCCCTCCCCCCTCCCCTCCTCTCTTCTCTTCTTTCTTCTTTTCTCCTCTATGTGGCTCAGGACAGCAAGTGGGAGGTGGCTAGGGGACTAACTTGCGCCGGCCAGTGCCCTGCCTCTGTCTCCCCACACAACTATGTTGTCGTTGGTCAGCATAGGGGGAGACTCTGTGTATATCCCTTCATTCCTAACCCTAACCCTAACCCCCCTAACCCTAACCCACCCAGAGCCCCTGATGCTGAGGAGGTTGCCCTCATGGACCTTACGATGGATGAGATTGACAAGCTCCTGGGAGATTCCCCTGAGGAGATCAACCCCATACGACGCACTTCTCTCACTCCTCTGCGCAAAAACATCTTCCAATCCCAGATTGACTTTGGCAAACCCGGTACAGGTGCCACACACACTCCACCTCAGCCCATGTTCATACCACTCACACCCACACGCAGGCCTACCCGTCACATCAACACCACCTACAAAATTAAACACTGGAGCCTAGCGGTGAGGGAAAAATGGCTCATTCTGGGTGACTCTAATGTCGCCAGATTTCCACCCTTTAAAGTTACTGATCTACAGGTAGACAGTTTCCCTGGGGCTTCCTTTAGACATATACAGGGTGTCTTAGCCAAAATTGACCCTGTTCCCAGTGTTGAGACACTTATCTTGTCTCTTGGTCTCAACAGTAGAAACCAAACAACACAGACATCTATAAAGGACCTGCAGAGACTTATCAAAGTGGCCAAAAACAAATTTCCACAAGCAGAAATTTGGCTACCTCTCATTAACTTCTCTAGGGGCTTCCTCAGCGGGAACAGATGCATTTGCATGCACTTAACAAATATATCAGAGCTAACCATCTGTTTATCCCTGAACTTCTCAGGAGCCAGTTCTCTACGGAAAGGGATGGGATCCATTGGACCCACGCCACAGCTACCCGGTTGCTCCAGCATTGGTCCGAACAGGTAAACTGAGAATCCCCACGAACCTGCCTCAGGAGGGGGGATAAAACTGTGATCAACCTCAGTAAAAAATTTGTACTGTCTCCAGCACAACATTCCCTATTAAGTAAGGGTCTCACGTTTATTCCCACTAAAGGCAGCAATAAAAACCTCCTACTTAACACCAGATTTGACCTGCAACAATATCACAGAAAACTTAAGATTGCAGCTTATTTTGATGGGAGAGGAGACTCTGACCCCCCCACCTTTTACTCCAAAATCTCACTGGACCCCTCCATTACCAAAACTGCCTGACAATATTAAAAAAATTATTCAAGAGGATTTAAAGTATTTTGACTCCAAATTTAAAATAATTCGAAACAAATCTAATCTGTCCAAATTCGAAATTGAGGCTCTAAATTCCTTAAAAAACAATGAATTCATAGTCATTAAACCAGCTGACAAGGGCAGTGCAGTTGTGGTAATGGACCGGGATCAGTATATATGGGAGGGAAATAGACAATTGGCTGACACAAATTATTACACCCAAATTCAGTCCCCCATCTACTCACAAACCATCCCCATGGTGGAAAAAATCATTGACAAATTGTGCGATAAAAAATTCATTAATGCTAAACAAAAAACATACTTAATTGGCAATGAAGAACCCCGACCCAGACGTTTTACATGCTGCCTAAGATCCACAAAGAGCCCGAAAAATGGAGTAAGCCCTACGAAATCCCTCCTGGCAGACCTATTGTCTCAGATTGCAACAGTGAAACATATTTCACAGCAGAATATTTGGATTTTTATCTCAATCCCCTCTCTATGAAGCATCCCACATACATCAAAGATACCTATGATTTTATTGACAAAATAAAATTAATTTCAGTTCCACCCAACTCTTTTCTTTTCACCATGGACATTGACAGCTTATATACTAACATTGATATTCCACAGGGCATTCAAGCCATAAAAAATGTTTTTATGAAATATCCTGACTCTAGAAGACCAGACAAAGAACTGCTAGAATTACTATCTATTAACCTCACCAGAAATGATTTGAGTTTAACAATAAATATTATCTGCAGATAAAAGGGACAGCTATGGGTAAGAAATTTGCACCAGCCTACGCTAACATCTTTATGGCTGAATGGGAACAGACAGCGTTGCAAATTGTCCCCAAAAAACCCTTTTATTTCTGCAGATATTTAGATGACATTTGGGGTATTTGGAATCATAAGAGAGAGGATTTTGATATTTTTCTAACTATACTTAATAACCATAACTCTTCCATAAAACTAAAGGCCACTATTAATTTTAATTCTGTTGATTTTCTGGACACCACCACCTACAAAGGACCAAATTTCATGAACACACACAAATTGGATATTAAAATATTTTTTAAAAAAACAGACACACACTCACTACTGTACAAAACCAGTTATCACCCAAAACACACTTATTCTGGCCTTGTGAAATCACAACTCCTCCGTTTTTACAGGGTCTGCACCAGAGAGGAAGATTTCAGAGCTGCCACCAAGGTGTTATTCTCCACTTTGACCACCAGAGGGTACTCTCGCTCTTTCCTTAGAAAGAGCCTCAAGTCTTTTAAACAGACTAAGTCTATTTGGGCTTCCTCTCCCCTTCCAATCATTACCACCTATTCCACATCTGCTGTGAGACTAATTAGGAAGGTAAAAAGTAACTTTTATCAGGGAATTGGGGATTCTCTACTGTTACAGGACCGTAGACTCATTTCTGCATACAGAAAGAACAGAAATTTAGGTGACCATTTAGTTAGAGCCAAATTAAAGCCACTAGGTATCCCTAAGTCCACTGAACACGGGGAATTTTTTAAGCATCGCCTTTGGGTGCGTAATACTATTAATAACAATGTTTTTAAGACACAACAGGGAACTACAATTGGCTCCAGAAATTGTGTTTATTTAATTTTTTGTACAAATTGTCACATGCAGTATGTTGGTGAAACTGGCAACACAATTCGCATGAGATTCTATCAATACAAATATAACATTTGCAAACAACACAACACACACGTCCCAGTCATACAGCATTCCTGCAACACGGCTGGTCTGCCCTGAGGACCACAGTCCTGGAGACCAACCCTCGTTGGTCCACCCCGCAACGCAGGAGAGCGGAAAGGACGTGGATCCGCCTCCTCGACACCCTGCAACCATATGGTTTAAATGAAAAATGAAACAGGACAATGTTGTGTTTTCATTTTTTATCTCTAATAATTTTTTTCATCATGCACTGTGTGACTTTTAGGCTTTAGCCCTCACCCCAAACCACAGGGCCTGCTTGTGACTTTTGGCTCCTCTTCCAGCGCTCTCTCTTCGCCACCTAACTCTGTGGGGAACAGGACACTGACCCTTGGACACTTGCTGACCACAGTCTCTGTACAGGGACAAACGGACCGGTCAATGATGTGGTCTCTTTCTCTTCTATTGAACTTATCCTTTACAATGACTATATAACTTTTCTATTTTAGGCCTAAACCTAACCACAAGGCCTTCCCATCGCTCGCGTCCTTGCACGCTGGCCTACTTCCTGCCAGCCACCTTGGAGACCACACGGATCCGCCCCCACACACCCTTCAACTACGGACTCCAGCGAAGATATGGACACAAATTGAGGGGATCTTAGCTTCCATCCCCTGCCCCCTGCCTCCTGCTTTTTATTTGTATTTACACATATATGTGTATATATTATGTATAGACGTATGCTTATATGCATTTATATTTTTTATGGTTGATTATATGCCTACATTCCTATAGCTCTCACCCTAACCACAGACTTATTGTTGACCTCGTCTCCTTGCTCGATCTTTTCTTCTTTCCACTTACCTTCTGACCTGGACTCACATACTGACCTTGCCCTGGACTAGTACCCTGACCCTAACCACACCCTGGACAGCCCCTAAACCTAACCAATTTAACCCCAACCAAATTTAACCCCAAGCAAACTTAACCCCAGCCCTTTTTAACCCCAGCTAATTTTAACGCTAACCAAATTTAACCCCAACTAAATTTAACCCCAGCCAATTTGAACCCCAGCCAATTTTATCCCCAACCAAATTTAACCCCAACTAAATTTAACCCTTAACAGAACTCTCAATTTGACACCATAATTCCACTATTTCTACCCGATCTGGACCATGTTTTTGACTCCTAACCCCCTAACCTAGACAAGGACTTGACCTTTGACCCCTAACATGCTCTCGACATGCCTGACTTTTCACATCACTGACTACTAGCCTGACTCCCAATTTGAAACCGAACTACACATCATTTATACCATCTGAACAGGACTGGTGACTCCTGATAATCATCCTCGGGGTTGGGATGGTGTTCTTGGGGGTGGGATGATGGACTGTGCCCTTGGGCCCCATCGTCTTCGACGATGTGACCCCAATTCCCTCACCCTAACTCAGCCCGTGCCTCTCCCTCCTTCCTTGAGCGCCTCTCCCATCTCCAGTTAATTTAATTTAATGATTTCCTTTATAGTTAATTTCTGTTTGATTTTCTTTGATACTGGCATGTCTATTGAGAAGCGGACTGTACCACACCCTGACACGGCATATGGGACTGTATATGATTCACTCTTGCCCATGATTATATCCTGTTGGCACTTCTTGGCATAACATTCATGTTGACGCTAGCCTATTATAGTTGGATTGTTGGTGGTTTTACTCAAGGTGTTTTAGAGGGCTCGCGCCCTATTTATGATTATGTTTGCACTTACCTTAACCAGGATGACCAGTGTGTTCTATACATTTTGACTATGACAGGATGTCATTTGTTTATACTGTTTATTGCACTGTTGCCTGTACTGCTGTAGGACCTGCCCTCCAGTTCTAGAGTGAGAGAGAGAGAGAGTGGACAAAAATTACACATTATTGTTTAATATTACTACATTAAAACTCAATTCACTCATAATTGGACACAATGAGAACACCAAATTCATTTTAAACACAACAAGACTAAATTTTACACATTACATGATTGGACAACGTTAAAACACAATTCATTACATAATTGGACAATATCTAAAAACACAATTACACCACATGATTGAACAATATTACAACTATTAATTCATCACAAATTGGACACCACTAAAACACAATTCATCCTACAATTTTTTTTAAAAAAAACGTTAAAAATCAAATTCATTACATTATTATGTAACAGTCAAGAAGACAAAAGTTGATTTATTGGTTCTCATTTCCACAAATAATTAATGTGACGTCACAGCGGATGTGGGATAGTCCCTTTAACTCGGGGACTCCCCCTTTTCCCACGGCACCTCCGCTTCCGCTCTGCTCCTCCTCTTCCTCTTTTCCTTGGATTTTTGATCGATCTGCACGTGTTAGCATTGCTCTTTGGTTTTATTACCATTATTGCCTGAAGAAGGGTATCATTATACCGAAACGTCGCTTTTTATTTTGTGCTCGTGTGAGAGCAATAAAGCCCAGCATATTTGACGTCTGTTTCAGAGTCATTTTTTCGTGTTTTTTGCCTCACTGTACCCCGATTTCCACCATGTGGCCTGAAGAAGATGGCGACGACTGGACCACTGTCCGTCATGGCCGCTCACGGCGGAGAGGCAGGTATTACGACCCACTGCCCTTCACTGACCATGATCCTGACACCATGCCACCTGTCCAGCCCGTCCACCACAGGCCGTCATACGCATCGGTCACCCGCAGACCACCGCGACGTGACGTGGGCTCCCCGTCCACCTCCCGTTCCAGACAGCGGGCTGACCACACAGCAGTACATGCCTTGGACTGCTCACGACCAGAACCAGCGCTCTCAATGGAACCAGCGCTCTCAACCTAGCTTCCAGCCGAATCAGCGCTCTCTATCCAGCTTCCAGCCGAATCAGCGCTCTCAATCCAGCTTCCAACAGAACCACCGCGTTCAACCCGCTTTCCAACAGAACCAGCGTTCTCAACCCGTTTTCCAACGGAACCGACGCCCTCAACCCAGCTTCCAACGGCACCAGCGCCCTCAATTCGACCAGCGCACTCAATCCACCTTCCAACAGAGCCAGCGCTCTCAATTCAGCTTCCAACAGAACCAGCGTTTTCAACCCAGTTTCCAACAGAACCAGCGCCCTCCACGGTACCAGCGCCCTCAATCCAGCTTCCAACCTTACGGGCGCCCTCAGCCCCGCTCCCGATCTCGGGGGAGAAGCCCCCAGCGGACGCTGGTGGCGCTCGGCTGCCACTGACCAGCGCGCAGCGGCCGCGCCTCGCGGTAATGACCGCACCGCCGCCTCCACTCAGCCGGAACCTGCGGCTCCACGTTCCTCCGACCCTGACTTTACCACAAAGGTACGCATTATTCACAGACTTATTAAAGGAATGCATCACTTGCAAAATGCGTCCCAGGACCAACCCCCTGTCACCATAGATAAGATGACACACACTTTGTCCACACTTATCAAACCGCTGTTCCCACTGACAAAACGACTGATTTGATTACTGGTAATGCTAAAAATTGGGCAGTGACCACTATGCTCATTTTGAGGGACCATTACTCAGAGCTTATTGAACTGAGACTGACAAGCTGTTCACCCTGACTGACCCGGACTGGCAACAGCCTTTTGACGTAGCAGCTAACTGGGCCAGACGTAACCTAGGCAGACGCCTCCTCCCTGACACAGTAGAACGCACAGAAGCCTTACTCATAGCTAGACAAGCAGACAGAGGAACACCAGCCCCCACACAACCCCCAGGTGACCACACAGGTGCCACAGCACCCATAGAGGCACCCCAGCCCATGCCTCCACCACCCCCACCCCCACCTCCCCCCCATCGACCACAGCCACCACCCCCTAAGGTCCCCGAGGACCACATGGAGGCCACAGCCTCTGCAGTGGCACACCAGCCAGCCCCTCCACCTCCCCACCTCCCCCTCCAACCACTCACCTGCCTCCTATGACACTGGCCCATGCCAAACCTGACCTCCCTCTGCCCCCACAATCCAGTAGCCTTGAGCAGCGCCCCTTTCTCCCCCACCCCCTCCTCCACCACCAGTCATGACGGTGGGGCCTAGTGCCACCCCTAAGGAACAGAGGGCTAAGCGCACTTTCCGCGCTCCACCTGCTCAAGTTGCTTTCTCGCCCTCTCTACAGCCACCTGCCTCCTCATCTCCACAACCGGCTCCTCCAGCTCCAACACCCCACAGGCAACACCTGTGCTTCCCCGGCCACCCAGAGCCCCTGATGCTGAGGAGGTTGCCCTCATGGACCTTACGATGGATGAGATTGACAAGCTCCTGGGAGATTCCCCTGAGGAGATCAACCCCATACGACGCACTTCTCTCACTCCTCTGCGCAAAAACATCTTCCAATCCCAGATTGACTTTGGCAAACCCGGTACAGGTGCCACACACACTCCACCTCAGCCCATGTTCATACCACTCACACCCACACGCAGGCCTACCCGTCACATCAACACCACCTACAAAATTAACACTGGAGCCTAGCGGTGAGGGAAAAATGGCTCATTCTGGGTGACTCTAATGTCGCCAGATTTCCACCCTTTAAAGTTACTGATCTACAGGTAGACAGTTTCCCTGGGGCTTCCTTTAGACATATACAGGGTGTCTTAGCCAAAATTGACCCTGTTCCCAGTGTTGAGACACTTATCTTGTCTCTTGGTCTCAACAGTAGAAACCAAACAACACAGACATCTATAAAGGACCTGCAGAGACTTATCAAAGTGGCCAAAAACAAATTTCCACAAGCAGAAATTTGGCTACCTCTCATTAACTTCTCTAGGGGCCTTCCTCAGCGGGAACAGATGCATTTGCATGCACTTAACAAATATATCAGAGCTAACCATCTGTTTATCCTGAACTTCTCAGGAGCCAGTTCTCTACGGAAAGGGATGGATCCATTGGACCCACGCCACAGCTACCCCGGTTGCTCCACATTGGTCCGAACAGGTAAACTGAGAATCCCCACGAACCTGCCAACTCAGGAGGGGGATAAAACTGTGATCAACCTCAGTAAAAATTTGTACTGTCTCCAGCACAACATTCCCTATTAAGTAAGGGTCTCACGTTTATTCCCACTAAAGGCAGCAATAAAAACCTCCTACTTAACACCAGATTTGACCTGCAACAATATCACAGAAAACTTAAGATTGCAGCTTATTTTGATGGGAGAGGAGACTCTGACCCCCCACCTTTTACTCCAAAATCTCACTGGACCCCTCCATTACCAAAACTTGCCTGACAATATTAAAAAAATTATTCAAGGATTTAAAGTATTTTGACTCCAAATTTAAAATAATTCGAAACAAATCTAATCTGTCCAAATTCGAAATTGAGGCTCTAAATTCCTTAAAAAACAATGAATTCATAGTCATTAAACCAGCTGACAAGGGCAGTGCAGTTGTGGTAATGGACCGGGATCAGTATATATGGGAGGGAAATAGACAATTGGCTGACACAAATTATTACACCCAAATTCAGTCCCCCATCTACTCACAAACCATCCCCATGGTGGAAAAAATCATTGACAAATTGTGCGATAAAAAATTCATTAATGCTAAACAAAAAACATACTTAATTGGCAATGAAGAACCCCGACCCAGACGTTTTTACATGCTGCCTAAGATCCACAAAGAGCCCGAAAATGGAGTAAGCCCTACGAAATCCCTCCTGGCAGACCTATTGTCTCAGATTGCAACAGTGAAACATATTTCACAGCAGAATATTTGGATTTTTATCTCAATCCCCTCTCTATGAAGCATCCCACATACATCAAAGATACCTATGATTTTATTGACAAAATAAAATTAATTTCAGTTCCACCCAACTCTTTTCTTTTCACCATGGACATTGACAGCTTATATACTAACATTGATATTCCACAGGCATTCAAGCCATAAAAAATGTTTTTATGAAATATCCTGACTCTAGAAGACCAGACAAAGAACTGCTAATTACATCTATTAACCTCACCAGAAATGATTTTGAGTTTAACAATAAATATTATCTGCAGATAAAAGGGACAGCTATGGGTAAGAAATTTGCACCAGCCTACGCTAACATCTTTATGGCTGAATGGGAACAGACAGCGTTGCAAATTGTCCCCAAAAAACCCTTTTATTTCTGCAGATATTTTGGGTATTTGGTATCATAAGAGAGAGGATTTTGATATTTTTCTAACTATACTTAATAACCATAACTCTTCAATAAAACTAAAGGCCACTATTAATTTTAATTCTGTTGATTTCTGGACACCACCACCTACAAAGGACCAAATTTCATGAACACACACAAATTGGATATTAAAATATTTTTTAAAAAAACACACACTCACTACTGTACAAAACCAGTTATCACCCAAAACACACTTATTCTGGCCTTGTGAAATCACAACTCCTCCGTTTTTACAGGGTCTGCACCAGAGAGGAAGATTTCAGAGCTGCCACCAAGGTGTTATTCTCCACTTTGACCACCAGAGGGTACTCTCGCTCTTTCCTTAGAAAGAGCCTCAAGTCTTTTAAACAGACTAAGTCTATTTGGGCTTCCTCTCCCCTTCCAATCATTACCACCTATTCCACATCTGCTGTGAGACTAATTAGGAAGGTAAAAAGTAACTTTTATCAGGGAATTGGGATTCTCTACTGTTACAGGACCGTAGACTCATTTCTGCATACAGAAAGAACAGAAATTTAGGTGACATTTTAGTTAGAGCCAAATTAAAGCCACTAGTATCCCTAAGTCCACTGAACACGGGGAATTTTTTAAGCATCGCCTTTGGGTGCGTAATACTATTATAACAATGTTTTTAAGACACAACAGGGAACTACAATTGGCTCCAGAAATTGTGTTTATTTTAATTTTTTGTACAAATTGTCACATGCAGTATGTTGGTGAAACTGCAAACACAATTCGCATGAGATTCTATCAATACAAATATAACATTTGCAAACAACACAACACACACGTCCCAGTCATACAGCACTTCCTGCAACACGGCTGGTCTGCCCTGAGGACCACAGTCCTGGAGACCAACCCTCGTTGGTCCACCCCGCAACGCAGGAGAGCGGAAAGGACGTGGATCCGCCTCCTCGACACCCTGCAACCATATGGTTTAAATGAAAAATGAAACAGGACAATGTTGTGTTTTCATTTTTTATCTCTAATAATTTTTTTTCATCATGCACTGTGTGACTTTTAGGCTTTAGCCCTCACCCCAACCACAGGGCCTGCTTGTGACTTTTGGCTCCTCTTCCAGCGCTCTCTCTTCGCCACCTAACTCTGTGGGGAACAGGACACTGACCCTTGACACTTGCTGACCACAGTCTCTGTACAGGGACAAACGGGACCGGTCAATGATGTGGTCTCTTTCTCTTCTATTGAACTTATCCTTTACAATGACTATATAACTTTTCTATTTTAGGCCTAAACCTAACCACAAGGCCTTCCCATCGCTCGCGTCCTTGCACGCTGGCCTACTTCCTGCCAGCCACCTTGGAGACCACACGGATCCGCCTCCCACACACCCTTCAACTACGGACTCCAGCGAAGATATGGACACAAATTGAGGGGATCTTAGCTTCCATCCCCTGCCCTCCTGCTTTTTATTTGTATTTACACATATATGTGTGTATATGTATGTATAGACGTATGCTTATATGCATTTATATTTTTTATGGTTGATTATATGCCTACATTCCTATAGCTCTCACCCTAACCACAGACTTATTGTTGACCTCGTCTCCTTGCTCGATCTTTTCTTCTTTCCACTTACCTTCTGACCTGGACTCACATACTGACCTTGCCTGGACTAGTACCCTGACCCTAACCACACCCTGGACAGCCCCTAAACCTAACCAAATTTAACCCCAACCAAATTTAACCCCAAGCAAACTTAACCCCAGCCCTTTTTAACCCCAGCTAATTTTAACGCTAACCAAATTTAACCCCAACTAAATTTAACCCCAGCCAATTTGAACCCCAGCCAATTTTATCCCCAACCAAATTTAACCCCAACTAAATTTAACCCTTAACAGAACTCTCAATTTGACACCATAATTCCACTATTTCTACCCGATCTGGACCATGTTTTTGACTCCTAACCCCCTAACCTAGACAAGGACTTGACCTTTGACCCCTAACATGCTCTCGACATGCCTGACTTTTCACATCACTGACTACTAGCCTGACTCCCAATTTGAAACCGAACTACACATCATTTATACCATCTGAACAGGACTGGTGACTCCTGATAATCATCCTCGGGGTTGGGATGGTGTTCTTGGGGGTGGGATGATGGACTGTGCCCTTGGGCCCCATCGTCTTCGACGATGTGACCCCAATTCCCTCACCCTAACTCAGCCCGTGCCTCTCCCTCCTTCCTTGAGCGCCTCTCCCATCTCCAGTTAATTTAATTTAATGATTTCCTTTATAGTTAATTTCTGTTTGATTTTCTTTGATACTGGCATGTCTATTGAGAAGCGGACTGTACCACACCCTGACACGGCATATGGGACTGTATATGATTCACTCTTGCCCATGATTATATCCTGTTGGCACTTCTTGGCATAACATTCATGTTGACGCTAGCCTATTATAGTTGGATTGTTGGTGGTTTTACTCAAGGTGTTTTAGAGGGCTCGCGCCCTATTTATGATTATGTTTGCACTTACCTTAACCAGGATGACCAGTGTTTCTATACATTTGACTATGACAGGATGTCATTTGTTTATACTGTTTATTGCACTGTTGCCTGTACTGCTGTAGGACCTGCCCTCCAGTTCTAGAGTGAGAGAGAGAGAGAGAGTGGACAAAAATTACACATTATTGTTTAATATTACTACATTAAACTCAATTCACTCATAATTGGACACAATGAGAACACCAAATTCATTTTAAACACAACAAGACTAAATTTTACACATTACATGATTGGACAACGTTAAAACACAATTCATTACATAATTGGACAATATCTAAAAACACAATTACACCACATGATTGAACAATATTACAACTATTAATTCATCACAAATTGGACACCACTAAAACACAATTCATCCTACAATATTTTTTTTAAAAAAAACGTTAAAAATCAAATTCATTACATTATTATGTAACAGTCAAGAAGACAAAAGTTGATTTATTGGTTCTCATTTCCACAAATAATTAATGTGACGTCACAGCGGATGTGGGATAGTCCCTTTAACTCGGGGACTCCCCCTTTTCCCACGGCACCTCCGCTTCCGCTCTGCTCCTCCTCTTCCTCTTTTCCTTGGATTTTTGATCGATCTGCACGTGTTAGCATTGCTCTTTGGTTTTATTACCATTATTGCCTGAAGAAGGTATCATTATACCGAAACGTCGCTTTTTATTTTGTGCTCGTGTGAGAGCAATAAAGCCCAGCATATTTGACGTCTGTTTCAGAGTCATTTTTTCGTGTTTTTTGCCTCACTGTACCCCGATTTCCACCATGGGCCTGAAGAAGATGGCGACGACTGGACCACTGTCCGTCATGGCCGCTCACGGCGGAGAGGCAGGTATTACGACCCTGCCCTTCACTGACCATGATCCTGACACCATGCCACCTGTCCAGCCCGTCCACCACAGGCCGTCATACGCATCGGTCACCGCAGACCACCGCGACGTGACGTGGGCTCCCCGTCCACCTCCCGTTCCAGACAGCGGGCTGACCACACACAGCAGTACATGCCTTGGACTGCTCACGACCAGAACCAGCGCTCTCAATGGAACCAGCGCTCTCAACCTAGCTTCCAGCCGAATCAGCGCTCTCTATCCAGCTTCCAGCCGAATCAGCGCTCTCAATCCAGCTTCCAACAGAACCACCGCGTTCAACCCGCTTTCCAACAGAACCAGCGTTCTCAACCCGTTTTCCAACGGAACCGACGCCCTCAACCCAGCTTCCAACGGCACCAGCGCCCTCAATTCGACCAGCGCACTCAATCCACCTTCCAACAGAGCCAGCGCTCTCAATTCAGCTTCCAACAGAACCAGCGTTTTCAACCCAGTTTCCAACAGAACCAGCCCCCCACGGTACCAGCGCCCTCAATCCAGCTTCCAACCTTACGGGCGCCCTCAGCCCCGCTCCCGATCTCGCGGGGGAGAAGCCCCCAGCGGACGCTGGTGGCGCTCGGCTGCCACTGACCAGCGCGCAGCGGCCGCGCCTCGCGGTAATGACCGCACCGCCGCCTCCACTCAGCCGGAACCTGCGGCTCCACGTTCCTCCGACCCTGACTTTACCACAAAGGTACGCATTATTCACAGACTTATTAAAGGAATGCATCACTTGCAAAATGCGTCCCAGGACCAACCCCCTGTCACCATAGATAAGATGACACACTTTGTCCACACTTATCAAACCGGCTGTTCCCACTGACAAAACGACTGATTTGATTACTGGTAATGCTAAAAATTGGGCAGTGACCACTATGCTCATTTTGAGGGACCATTACTCAGAGCTTATTGAACTTGAGACTGACAAGCTGTTCACCCTGACTGACCCGGACTGGCAACAGCCTTTTGACGTAGCAGCTAACTGGGCCAGACGTAACCTAGGCAGACGCCTCCTCCCTGACACAGTAGAACGCACAGAAGCCTTACTCATAGCTAGACAAGCAGACAGAGGAACACCAGCCCCCACACAACCCCCAGGTGACCACACAGGTGCCACAGCACCCATAGAGGCACCCCAGCCCATGCCTCCACCACCCCCACCCCCACCTCCCCCCCATCGACCACAGCCACCACCCCCTAAGGTCCCCGAGGACCACATGGAGGCCACAGCCTCTGCAGTGGCACACCAGCCAGCCCCTCCACCTCCCCACCTCCCCCTCCAACCACTCACCTGCCTCCTATGACACTGGCCCATGCCAAACCTGACCTCCCTCTGCCCCCACAATCCAGTAGCCTTGAGGCAGCGCCCCTTTCTCCCCCACCCCCTCCTCCACCACCAGTCATGACGGTGGGGCCTAGTGCCACCCCTAAGGAACAGAGGGCTAAGCGCACTTTCCGCTCCACCTGCTCAGTTGCTTTCTCGCCCTCTCTACACCACCTGCCTCCTCATCTCCACAACCGGCTCCTCCCAGCTCCAACACCCCACAGGCAACACCTGTGGCTTCCCGGCCACCCAGAGCCCCTGATGCTGAGGAGGTTGCCCTCATGGACCTTACGATGGATGAGATTGACAAGCTCCTGGGAGATTCCCCTGAGGAGATCAACCCCATACGACGCACTTCTCTCACTCCTCTGCGCAAAAACATCTTCCAATCCCAGATTGACTTTGGCAAACCCGGTACAGGTGCCACACACACTCCACCTCAGCCCATGTTCATACCACTCACACCCACACGCAGGCCTACCCGTCACATCAACACCACCTACAAAATTAAACACTGGAGCCTAGCGGTGAGGGAAAATGGCTCATTCTGGGTGACTCTAATGTCGCCAGATTTCCACCCTTTAAAGTTACTGATCTACAGGTAGACAGTTTCCCTGGGGCTTCCTTTAGACATATACAGGGTGTCTTAGCCAAAATTGACCCTGTTCCCAGTGTTGAGACACTTATCTTGTCTCTTGGTCTCAACAGTAGAAACCAACAACACAGACATCTATAAAGGACCTGCAGAGACTTATCAAAGTGGCCAAAAACAAATTTCCACAAGCAGAAATTTGGCTACCTCTCATTAACTTCTCTAGGGGCCTTCCTCAGCGGGAACAGATGCATTTGCATGCACTTAACAAATATATCAGAGCTAACCATCTGTTTATCCCTGAACTTCTCAGGAGCCAGTTCTCTACGGAAAGGGATGGGATCCATTGGACCCACGCCACAGCTACCCGGTTGCTCCAGCATTGGTCCGAACAGGTAAACTGAGAATCCCCACGAACCTGCCAACTCAGGAGGGGGATAAAACTGTGATCAACCTCAGTAAAAAATTTGTACTGTCTCCAGCACAACATTCCCTATTAAGTAAGGGTCTCACGTTTATTCCCACTAAAGGCAGCAATAAAAACCTCCTACTTAACACCAGATTTGACCTGCAACAATATCACAGAAAACTTAAGATTGCAGCTTATTTTGATGGGAGAGACTCTGACCCCCACCTTTTACTCCAAAATCTCACTGGACCCCTCCATTACCAAAACTGCCTGACAATATTAAAAAAATTATTCAAGAGGATTTAAAGTATTTTGACTCCAAATTTAAAATAATTCGAAACAAATCTAATCTGTCCAAATTCGAAATTGAGGCTCTAAATTCCTTAAAAAACAATGAATTCATAGTCATTAAACCAGCTGACAAGGGCAGTGCAGTTGTGGTAATGGACCGGGATCAGTATATATGGGAGGGAAATAGACAATTGGCTGACACAAATTATTACACCCAAATTCAGTCCCCCATCTACTCACAAACCATCCCCCATGGTGGAAAAAATCATTGACAAATTGTGCGATAAAAAATTCATTAATGCTAAACAAAAAACATACTTAATTGGCAATGAAGAACCCCGACCCAGACGTTTTTACATGCTGCCTAAGATCCACAAAGAGCCCGAAAAATGGAGTAAGCCCTACGAAATCCCTCCTGGCAGACCTATTGTCTCAGATTGCAACAGTGAAACATATTTCACAGCAGAATATTTGGATTTTTATCTCAATCCCCTCTCTATGAAGCATCCCACATACATCAAAGATACCTATGATTTTATTGACAAAATAAAATTAATTTCAGTTCCACCCAACTCTTTTCTTTTCACCATGGACATTGACAGCTTATATACTAACATTGATATTCCACAGGGCATTCAAGCCATAAAAAATGTTTTTATGAAATATCCTGACTCTAGAAGACCAGACAAAGAACTGCTAGAATTACTATCTATTAACCTCACCAGAAATGATTTTGAGTTTAACAATAAATATTATCTGCAGATAAAAGGGACAGCTATGGGTAAGAAATTTGCACCAGCCTACGCTAACATCTTTATGGCTGAATGGGAACAGACAGCGTTGCAAATTGTCCCCAAAAAACCCTTTATTTCTGCAGATATTTAGATGACATTTGGGGTATTTGGAATCATAAGAGAGAGGATTTGATATTTTTCTAACTATACTTAATAACCATAACTCTTCCATAAAACTAAAGGCCACTATTAATTTTAATTCTGTTGATTTTCTGGACACCACCACCTACAAAGGACCAAATTTCATGAACACACACAAATTGGATATTAAAATATTTTTTAAAAAAACAGACACACACTCACTACTGTACAAAACCAGTTATCACCCAAAACACACTTATTCTGGCCTTGTGAAATCACAACTCCTCCGTTTTTACAGGGTCTGCACCAGAGAGGAAGATTTCAGAGCTGCCACCAAGGTGTTATTCTCCACTTTGACCACCAGAGGGTACTCTCGCTCTTTTCCTTAGAAAGAGCCTCAAGTCTTTAAACAGACTAAGTCTATTTGGGCTTCCTCTCCCCTTCCAATCATTACCACCTATTCCACATCTGCTGTGAGACTAATTAGGAAGGTAAAAAGTAACTTTTATCAGGGAATTGGGGATTCTCTACTGTTACAGGACCGTAGACTCATTTCTGCATACAGAAAGAACAGAAATTTAGGTGACCATTTAGTTAGAGCCAAATTAAAGCCACTAGGTATCCCTAAGTCCACTGAACACGGGGAATTTTTTAAGCATCGCCTTTGGGTGCGTAATACTATTAATAACAATGTTTTTAAGACACAACAGGGAACTACAATTGGCTCCAGAAATTGTGTTTATTTAATTTTTTGTACAAATTGTCACATGCAGTATGTTTGGTGAAACTGGCAACACAATTCGCATGAGATTCTATCAATACAAATATAACATTTGCAAACAACACAACACACACGTCCCAGTCATACAGCACTTCCTGCAACACGGCTGGTCTGCCCTGAGGACCACAGTCCTGGAGACCAACCCTCGTTGGTCCACCCCGCAACGCAGGAGAGCGGAAAGGACGTGGATCCGCCTCCTCGACACCCTGCAACCATATGGTTTAAATGAAAAATGAAACAGGACAATGTTGTGTTTTCATTTTTTATCTCTAATAATTTTTTTTCATCATGCACTGTGTGACTTTTAGGCTTTAGCCCTCACCCCAACCACAGGGCCTGCTTGTGACTTTTGGCTCCTCTTCCAGCGCTCTCTCTTCGCCACCTAACTCTGTGGGGAACAGGACACTGACCCTTGGACACTTGCTGACCACAGTCTCTGTACAGGGACAAACGGGACCGGTCAATGATGTGGTCTCTTTCTCTTCTATTGAACTTATCCTTTACAATGACTATATACTTTTCTATTTTAGGCCTAAACCTAACCACAAGGCCTTCCCATCGCTCGCGTCCTTGCACGCTGGCCTACTTCCTGCCAGCCACCTTGGAGACCACACGGATCCGCCTCCCACACACCCTTCAACTACGGACTCCAGCGAAGATATGGACACAAATTGAGGGGATCTTAGCTTCCATCCCCCTGCCCTCCTGCTTTTTATTTGTATTTACACATATATGTGTGTATATGTATGTATAGACGTATGCTTATATGCATTTATATTTTTTATGGTTGATTATATGCCTACATTCCTATAGCTCTCACCCTAACCACAGACTTATTGTTGACCTCGTCTCCTTGCTCGATCTTTTCTTCTTTCCACTTACCTTCTGACCTGGACTCACATACTGACCTTGCCCTGGACTAGTACCCTGACCCTAACCACACCCTGGACAGCCCCTAAACCTAACCAAATTTAACCCCAACCAAATTTAACCCCAAGCAAACTTAACCCCAGCCCTTTTTAACCCCAGCTAATTTTAACGCTAACCAAATTTAACCCCAACTAAATTTAACCCCAGCCAATTTGAACCCCAGCCAATTTTATCCCCAACCAAATTTAACCCCAACTAAATTTAACCCTTAACAGAACTCTCAATTTGACACCATAATTCCACTATTTCTACCCGATCTGGACCATGTTTTTGACTCCTAACCCCCTAACCTAGACAAGGACTTGACCTTTGACCCCTAACATGCTCTCGACATGCCTGACTTTTCACATCACTGACTACTAGCCTGACTCCCAATTTGAAACCGAACTACACATCATTTATACCATCTGAACAGGACTGGTGACTCCTGATAATCATCCTCGGGGTTGGGATGGTGTTCTTGGGGGTGGGATGATGGACTGTGCCCTTGGGCCCCATCGTCTTCGACGATGTGACCCCAATTCCCTCACCCTAACTCAGCCCGTGCCTCTCCCTCCTTCCTTGAGCGCCTCTCCCATCTCCAGTTAATTTAATTTAATGATTTCCTTTATATTAATTTCTGTTTGATTTTCTTTGATACTGGCATGTCTATTGAGAAGCGGACTGTACCACACCCTGACACGGCATATGGGACTGTATATGATTCACTCTTGCCCATGATTATATCCTGTTGGCACTTCTTGGCATAACATTCATGTTGACGCTAGCCTATTATAGTTGGATTGTTGGTGGTTTTACTCAAGGTGTTTTAGAGGGCTCGCGCCCTATTTATGATTATGTTTGCACTTACCTTAACCAGGATGACCAGTGTTCTATACATTTTGACTATGACAGGATGTCATTTGTTTTATACTGTTTATTGCACTGTTGCCTGTACTGCTGTAGGACCTGCCCTCCAGTTCTAGAGTGAGAGAGAGAGAGAGAGTGGACAAAAATTACACATTATTGTTTAATATTACTACATTAAAACTCAATTCACTCATAATTGGACACAATGAGAACACCAAATTCATTTTAAACACAACAAGACTAAATTTTACACATTACATGATTGGACAACGTTAAAACACAATTCATTACATAATTGGACAATATCTAAAAACACAATTACACCACATGATTGAACAATATTACAACTATTAATTCATCACAAATTGGACACCACTAAAACACAATTCATCCTACAATATTTTTTTTAAAAAAAACGTTAAAAATCAAATTCATTACATTATTATGTAACAGTCAAGAAGACAAAAGTTGATTTATTGGTTCTCATTTCCACAAATAATTAATGTGACGTCACAGCGGATGTGGGATAGTCCCTTTAACTCGGGGACTCCCCCTTTTCCCACGGCACCTCCGCTTCCGCTCTGCTCCTCCTCTTCCTCTTTTCCTTGGATTTTTGATCGATCTGCACGTGTTAGCATTGCTCTTTGGTTTTATTACCATTATTGCCTGAAGAAGGTATCATTATACCGAAACGTCGCTTTTTATTTTGTGCTCGTGTGAGAGCAATAAAGCCCAGCATATTTGACGTCTGTTTCAGAGTCATTTTTTCGTGTTTTTTGCCTCACTGTACCCCGATTTCCACCATGTGGCCTGAAGAAGATGGCGACGACTGGACCACTGTCCGTCATGGCCGCTCACGGCGGAGAGGCAGGTATTACGACCCACTGCCCTTCACTGACCATGATCCTGACACCATGCCACCTGTCCAGCCCGTCCACCACAGGCCGTCATACGCATCGGTCACCCGCAGACCACCGCGACGTGACGTGGGCTCCCCGTCCACCTCCCGTTCCAGACAGCGGGCTGACCACACACAGCAGTACATGCCTTGGACTGCTCACGACCAGAACCAGCGCTCTCAATGGAACCAGCGCTCTCAACCTAGCTTCCAGCCGAATCAGCGCTCTCTATCCAGCTTCCAGCCGAATCAGCGCTCTCAATCCAGCTTCCAACAGAACCACCGCGTTCAACCCGCTTTCCAACAGAACCAGCGTTCTCAACCCGTTTTCCAACGGAACCGACGCCCTCAACCCAGCTTCCAACGGCACCAGCGCCCTCAATTCGACCAGCGCACTCAATCCACCTTCCAACAGAGCCAGCGCTCTCAATTCAGCTTCCAACAGAACCAGCGTTTTCAACCCAGTTTCCAACAGAACCAGCGCCCTCCACGGTACCAGCGCCCTCAATCCAGCTTCCAACCTTACGGGCGCCCTCAGCCCCGCTCCCGATCTCGCGGGGGAGAAGCCCCCAGCGGACGCTGGTGGCGCTCGGCTGCCACTGACCAGCGCGCAGCGGCCGCGCCTCGCGGTAATGACCGCACCGCCGCCTCCACTCAGCCGGAACCTGCGGCTCCACGTTCCTCCGACCCTGACTTTACCACAAAGGTACGCATTATTCACAGACTTATTAAAGGAATGCATCACTTGCAAAATGCGTCCCAGGACCAACCCCCTGTCACCATAGATAAGATGACACACACTTTGTCCACACTTATCAAACCGGCTGTTCCCACTGACAAAACGACTGATTTGATTACTGGTAATGCTAAAAATTGGGCAGTGACCACTATGCTCATTTTGAGGGACCATTACTCAGAGCTTATTGAACTTGAGACTGACAAGCTGTTCACCCTGACTGACCCGGACTGGCAACAGCCTTTTGACGTAGCAGCTAACTGGGCCAGACGTAACCTAGGCAGACGCCTCCTCCCTGACACAGTAGAACGCACAGAAGCCTTACTCATAGCTAGACAAGCAGACAGAGGAACACCAGCCCCCACACAACCCCCAGGTGACCACACAGGTGCCACAGCACCCATAGAGGCACCCCAGCCCATGCCTCCACCACCCCACCCCCACCTCCCCCCCATCGACCACAGCCACCACCCCCTAAGGTCCCCGAGGACCACATGGAGGCCACAGCCTCTGCAGTGGCACACCAGCCAGCCCCTCCACCTCCCCACCTCCCCCTCCAACCACTCACCTGCCTCCTATGACACTGGCCCATGCCAAACCTGACCTCCCTCTGCCCCCACAATCCAGTAGCCTTGAGGCAGCGCCCCTTTCTCCCCCACCCCCTCCTCCACCACCAGTCATGACGGTGGGGCCTAGTGCCACCCCTAAGGAACAGAGGGCTAAGCGCACTTTCCGCGCTCCACCTGCTCAAGTTGCTTTCTCGCCCTCTCTACAGCCACCTGCCTCCTCATCTCCACAACCGGCTCCTCCCAGCTCCAACACCCCACAGGCAACACCTGTGGCTTCCCGGCCACCCAGAGCCCCTGATGCTGAGGAGGTTGCCCTCATGGACCTTACGATGGATGAGATTGACAAGCTCCTGGGAGATTCCCCTGAGGAGATCAACCCCATACGACGCACTTCTCTCACTCCTCTGCGCAAAAACATCTTCCAATCCCAGATTGACTTTGGCAAACCCGGTACAGGTGCCACACACACTCCACCTCAGCCCATGTTCATACCACTCACACCCACACGCAGGCCTACCCGTCACATCAACACCACCTACAAAATTAAACACTGGAGCCTAGCGGTGAGGGAAAAATGGCTCATTCTGGGTGACTCTAATGTCGCCAGATTTCCACCCTTTAAAGTTACTGATCTACAGGTAGACAGTTTCCCTGGGGCTTCCTTTAGACATATACAGGGTGTCTTAGCCAAAATTGACCCTGTTCCCAGTGTTGAGACACTTATCTTGTCTCTTGGTCTCAACAGTAGAAACCAAACAACACAGACATCTATAAAGGACCTGCAGAGACTTATCAAAGTGGCCAAAAACAAATTTCCACAAGCAGAAATTTGGCTACCTCTCATTAACTTCTCTAGGGGCCTTCCTCAGCGGGAACAGATGCATTTGCATGCACTTAACAAATATATCAGAGCTAACCATCTGTTTATCCCTGAACTTCTCAGGAGCCAGTTCTCTACGGAAAGGGATGGGATCCATTGGACCCACGCCACAGCTACCCGGTTGCTCCAGCATTGGTCCGAACAGGTAAACTGAGAATCCCCACGAACCTGCCAACTCAGGAGGGGGATAAAACTGTGATCAACCTCAGTAAAAAATTTGTACTGTCTCCAGCACAACATTCCCTATTAAGTAAGGGTCTCACGTTTATTCCCACTAAAGGCAGCAATAAAAACCTCCTACTTAACACCAGATTTGACCTGCAACAATATCACAGAAAACTTAAGATTGCAGCTTATTTTGATGGGAGAGGAGACTCTGACCCCCCACCTTTTACTCCAAAATCTCACTGGACCCCTCCATTACCAAAACTGCCTGACAATATTAAAAAAATTATTCAAGAGGATTTAAAGTATTTTGACTCCAAATTTAAAATAATTCGAAACAAATCTAATCTGTCCAAATTCGAAATTGAGGCTCTAAATTCCTTAAAAAACAATGAATTCATAGTCATTAAACCAGCTGACAAGGGCAGTGCAGTTGTGGTAATGGACCGGGATCAGTATATATGGGAGGGAAATAGACAATTGGCTGACACAAATTATTACACCCAAATTCAGTCCCCCATCTACTCACAAACCATCCCCATGGTGGAAAAAATCATTGACAAATTGTGCGATAAAAAATTCATTAATGCTAAACAAAAAACATACTTAATTGGCAATGAAGAACCCCGACCCAGACGTTTTTACATGCTGCCTAAGATCCACAAAGAGCCCGAAAAATGGAGTAAGCCCTACGAAATCCCTCCTGGCAGACCTATTGTCTCAGATTGCAACAGTGAAACATATTTCACAGCAGAATATTTGGATTTTTATCTCAATCCCCTCTCTATGAAGCATCCCACATACATCAAAGATACCTATGATTTTATTGACAAAATAAAATTAATTTCAGTTCCACCCAACTCTTTTCTTTTCACCATGGACATTGACAGCTTATATACTAACATTGATATTCCACAGGGCATTCAAGCCATAAAAAATGTTTTTATGAAATATCCTGACTCTAGAAGACCAGACAAAGAACTGCTAGAATTACTATCTATTAACCTCACCAGAAATGATTTTGAGTTTAACAATAAATATTATCTGCAGATAAAAGGGACAGCTATGGGTAAGAAATTTGCACCAGCCTACGCTAACATCTTTATGGCTGAATGGGAACAGACAGCGTTGCAAATTGTCCCCAAAAAACCCTTTTATTTCTGCAGATATTTAGATGACATTTGGGGTATTTGGAATCATAAGAGAGAGGATTTTGATATTTTTCTAACTATACTTAATAACCATAACTCTTCCATAAAACTAAAGGCCACTATTAATTTTAATTCTGTTGATTTTCTGGACACCACCACCTACAAAGGACCAAATTTCATGAACACACACAAATTGGATATTAAAATATTTTTTAAAAAAACAGACACACACTCACTACTGTACAAAACCAGTTATCACCCAAAACACACTTATTCTGGCCTTGTGAAATCACAACTCCTCCGTTTTTACAGGGTCTGCACCAGAGAGGAAGATTTCAGAGCTGCCACCAAGGTGTTATTCTCCACTTTGACCACCAGAGGGTACTCTCGCTCTTTCCTTAGAAAGAGCCTCAAGTCTTTTAAACAGACTAAGTCTATTTGGGCTTCCTCTCCCCTCAATCATTACCACCTATTCCACATCTGCTGTGAGACTAATTAGGAAGGTAAAAAGTAACTTTTATCAGGGAATTGGGGATTCTCTACTGTTACAGGACCGTAGACTCATTTCTGCATACAGAAAGAACAGAAATTTAGGTGACCATTTAGTTAGAGCCAAATTAAAGCCACTAGGTATCCCTAAGTCCACTGAACACGGGGAATTTTTTAAGCATCGCCTTTGGGTGCGTAATACTATTAATAACAATGTTTTTAAGACACAACAGGGAACTACAATTGGCTCCAGAAATTGTGTTTATTTAATTTTTTGTACAAATTGTCACATGCAGTATGTTGGTGAAACTGGCAACACAATTCGCATGAGATTCTATCAATACAAATATAACATTTGCAAACAACACAACACACACGTCCCAGTCATACAGCACTTCCTGCAACACGGCTGGTCTGCCCTGAGGACCACAGTCCTGGAGACCAACCCTCGTTGGTCCACCCCGCAACGCAGGAGAGCGGAAAGGACGTGGATCCGCCTCCTCGACACCCTGCAACCATATGGTTTAAATGAAAAATGAAACAGGACAATGTTGTGTTTTCATTTTTTATTTCTAATAATTTTTTTTCATCATGCACTGTGTGACTTTTAGGCTTTAGCCCTCACCCCAACCACAGGGCCTGCTTGTGACTTTTGGCTCCTCTTCCAGCGCTCTCTCTTCGCCACCTAACTCTGTGGGGAACAGGACACTGACCCTTGGACACTTGCTGACCACAGTCTCTGTACAGGGACAAACGGGACCGGTCAATGATGTGGTCTCTTTCTCTTCTATTGAACTTATCCTTTACAATGACTATATAACTTTTCTATTTTAGGCCTAAACCTAACCACAAGGCCTTCCCATCGCTCGCGTCCTTGCACGCTGGCCTACTTCCTGCCAGCCACCTTGGAGACCACACGGATCCGCCTCCCACACACCCTTCAACTACGGACTCCAGCGAAGATATGGACACAAATTGAGGGGATCTTAGCTTCCATCCCCCTGCCCTCCTGCTTTTTATTTGTATTTACACATATATGTGTGTATATGTATGTATAGACGTATGCTTATATGCATTTATATTTTTTATGGTTGATTATATGCCTACATTCCTATAGCTCTCACCCTAACCACAGACTTATTGTTGACCTCGTCTCCTTGCTCGATCTTTTCTTCTTTCCACTTACCTTCTGACCTGGACTCACATACTGACCTTGCCCTGGACTAGTACCCTGACCCTAACCACACCCTGGACAGCCCTAAACCTAACCAAATTTAACCCCAACCAAATTTAACCCCAAGCAAACTTAACCCCAGCCCTTTTTAACCCCAGCTAATTTTAACGCTAACCAAATTTAACCCCAACTAAATTTAACCCCAGCCAATTTGAACCCCAGCCAATTTTATCCCCAACCAAATTTAACCCCAACTAAATTTAACCCTTAACAGAACTCTCAATTTGACACCATAATTCCACTATTTCTACCCGATCTGGACCATGTTTTTGACTCCTAACCCCCTAACCTAGACAAGGACTTGACCTTTGACCCCTAACATGCTCTCGACATGCCTGACTTTTCACATCACTGACTACTAGCCTGACTCCCAATTTGAAACCGAACTACACATCATTTATACCATCTGAACAGGACTGGTGACTCCTGATAATCATCCTCGGGGTTGGGATGGTGTTCTTGGGGGTGGGATGATGGACTGTGCCCTTGGGCCCCATCGTCTTCGACGATGTGACCCCAATTCCCTCACCCTAACCCCCCTAACCCTAACCCTAGGAAGAGAGACAGAATACAGAAAAGACAAACAAGAGAATAAAATAGCTAAAAGACCCCCCACCCAGTATTCATTCAAACCCTAACTATAGCTAGACCCCTAAGCCCGAACCCTGTACATTTATAAATTAAGCCAAGAAAGGCGCACTAAATTAAAGACACTGAAGCACAAAAAGAAAACCTAAAATAAGGTGAAGCAAAACTAATACTAATACAGGCACTACAACATGTACAAGGGAGAAGGTGAGGGGGCAGCATGGGACAAAGGACAATAGACAACACAAAGAGGGAGAAGTCAAGAAAGACAGTACAGAGGGAAAGATAGAAGTCAAGGAAGACAAGAAAAAGAGAACAAAATGAAACACAGACAATGACAGAAGTCAAGAAAGACAAGACAGAAACATAAAGAACAAATGGGAATAAGAACAAACATAGAAAAAGACAGGGAAAAGAGAAAATAACAGTGTACCAGACCTGATGAAGACAAAAAGTATGGTCGAAACGTTGTCAACATGGTACACTTGATACTTCATATAACAAAGGCTGCATAAATAGAAAGACAGAAACACTAAATGAAGGAAGAAGAAAGTACAAAACAGTAAAGACACAAGGGGACATAGACTAAAGGCAAAGAGCTACTGACATAAACAAGAACAACATGTAAAAAGCATAAATAGGGGGAAGGAAGAACAGAAGAGAAACACAAACAGAAGCAAGCAAGCAAAGAACAGCACAAGTAGAGCACACATACAGAGAGAGTATAAAAGGGACAAACAGGAGGAAGGAAGAACAGAACGAAAAAAGCAAAGAGACAGCAAGCAAGCAAGAAGAGAGCACAAACAAGGAGAGAAGGCAAGGGGGGCCCGGTCCAGCAGGGTACCCATCGGGGTGATGGACCGTGCACCTCGTCTCGTCCCCTATTCCAGGGGACAGGACGTTCAGTCCCCTACCCCTAACCCCTAACCCTAAACTACACCTAAACCAATCCTTATCCTAACCCTAACCACTTTAACCCTAGCATGTTGACCTAATTGGCATTTACATAAATTAAATAAATTATTTGACTAACAATACATTCTCTAAAAAACCTTAAAAAACACTACATAAATTTAAAAACACTTCATTCATGGGACACAATTAACCCTAACCATTTTAAACCCTAACAGAGTGACCTAATTGGCATCACCATAAATTAATTAATTAATTGATTAAAAATACATTCTTTAAAAAGCTTAAATTTACACAACAATTAAAAAAACACATTCGCTACAAACATTAAAAATATTACATAAGGATTTTATTGATTAAAAACACACAATTCATGGGATACAAGTAAACAACAGAAGACAGGTGGGATTTGGGCACAGAAACACAAGCATATTTATTTACAAAAATTAAAAACATGATTGGCAACACTAAAAACATAAATAGGAAATAGAACAACAAAAACACATTAGACAGATAGTTCATTTGGCATTATTTACAGAGGGAAAATCACTAATTAGGGGGTTAAAATTAATTAAACTCATCTAGGCATATATAAAACATAATTAATCACACTTAAAAACATAAATAGGGAATTATAAATTCATTGGACACTATCTAAAACTGAGAATTCATTAAATTGGGGATTTTAAACCTGTTAAAATTCATTAATTGGCTACATTAAAAACAAGGGAAAGGAGGCAGGGACTCACAAAGGGTTAAAAAATCTTGGCAGAGCACATGACTGGTCATTAATGACTTTATTGTAGTTATACAATATGCTTTAATTAAACAGGTTTTTACTGTAATTTTTACTTGGAACAAGCCCAGGCTTGTTCCTCCATTAGTGTGTGTGTGCTCAATCCACGTGGAGGAGCCTGAGACTCACTCACTCTCACACAGAGCTCATTTCTACTGCAGCAGCCAGAGGAGAAGCAGCTCTCGGTCTCAGCCCAGTAGTCAGTCCAAACTCTGCAATAGTGCTGGTCCTGAGGAAGATTCACATGAATCGAAACGTCGACAGACAGCACTATATTAATTAGGATTACTTAAAGCTCAGTAACAGCTGTTTTTTCCCCTTGAGGGCAAACCTTTTTCCTTCCCTCTCTTGGTCTCTTTTCGTGCCTTTTCTCCTCACTTCTCTCTTGAGGAAAATCCTTACCTTTACAGTTTTTTTCAGCATTTTTCCCTCTTTCTCACTGCCTTTTGATTACTTTTAACCTTTTGACCTCACCTTTTCCCCTTTTTATTTTACAAATCTTCCTTTCCCCTTTTGGAAAGCGCTTTTTGTTGCTCCTTATTTTTTCATAATTTAGATTTTCATTTCAACTATTGTTTTCTTTACTTTGTTGATATTTTTTTATATAACAAAGGCTACCCCAGGGGAACAATAAACACAAACATTAAAGGACACCTACATACAAAACACAAATATTAAAGGACACACACACACACACATACCAAACACAAGACTAAAGGACACGTACACACAAAACACAATATTAAAGGACATATACACACAAAAACACAATATTAAAGGACACATACACATAAAACACAACATTAAAGGACACATACACCAAAAACACAATATTAAAGGACACGTACACACAAAATATAAACAGTACACACGTGCACACACACTTACATTAAACATAA
Source organism: Epinephelus cyanopodus (assembly GCA_026686955.1). Lineage (NCBI taxonomy): Eukaryota > Metazoa > Chordata > Actinopteri > Perciformes > Serranidae > Epinephelus > Epinephelus cyanopodus. The sequence goes on along the minus strand of JAMWDX010000028.1, from coordinate 84,015 downwards.
AAAATAAGAAAAAAATACATAAAAACAAACAAAAAACATAAAAAAATCACAAACAACGACACAACAATGGCTGATGGGGCCTGGACTACAGTCCATCGTGGCAGGAAACGCCACAACAAATACAGGGGGGCCAGCATGGCTGGGGTGCCCCTGGGAGGATGGACGGTGCACCTCCCTTCCCCTTTAACGGGGGATGGGGTACAGTCCCCTACCCTAACCCAAAAGTTATATTAAGGACACTTATGACTTTATAGAAAAAGTAAAAAACCTAAACGTTCCCACAGACTCCATTTTGTTCACTATTGATGTGGACAGCCTTTATACTAATATTGACACACAACAAGGCATCCAAGCAATTAGAGACATTTTTCATAAATTTCATGACAAAAAAAGACCAGATAAAGAATTAATACAATTACTGGAAATTAATTTGACTCGTAATGACTTTGAATTTCATGGAAAATATTTCTTACAAGTAAAAGGCACAGCCATGGGCAAAAAATTTGCCCCTGCATACGCAGACATTTTTATGGCTTCGTGGGAAACTGCTGCGTTAGACAAATGTGACAAAAAACCCTTATATTACTTTAGGTACCTGGACGACATCTGGGGTATTTGGACCCATTCGGAGGAGGATTTTACTGTGTTTATGAACACCCTAAATAATCATAATGCCTCCATTAAATTGAAATCTACTACTGACCATAATTCAGTTAACTTCCTGGATACAACCACATTCAAAGGACCTAAATTCACATTACACAACCAATTGGACATAAAAGTTTATTTTAAAGACACTGACACACATGCACTTTTACATAAAAACAGCCATCATCCCAAACATACATTTGCAGGACTAATAAAGTCACAATTATTACGTTTTCACAGGATATGCACACAAGCTGAAGATTTTAAACAGGCCACTAAGGTGCTGTTCTCAGCTTTGTCCAGCAGGGGGTACTCCAGGACTTTTCTTAGACACAGTTTTAAAACCTTCCTCCAGGTCAAACCCATACAGGTCTCCACTGCCCTGCCACTGGTCACCACCTACTCACCATCTACAGTTAGGTTGGTCAGAAAAATTAAAAACAATTTGAAGACCATTATGACATCAAACAAACTTCAGGATGACCTTAGGATAATTGCCGCTTTCAGAAAGAATAAAAACCTCAAAGATTACCTGGTCAGGTCAAGGGTCAAACCACAAACAAATCAAAAGACTGGACCACAGAGCAATTATTTCAAACAGCAGAAGTGGGTCCACGACTTACACCAGCAACAGGTGTTCCAAGCAGCAACACGGGGCAGTATCTTTTCAAAAAATTGTGTTTATTTAATAATTTGTAAACAATGTGAGATGAGATATGTGGGTGAAACGGGATTAAACATACAGACTCGCTTTGCATGTCACAAACATAACATTGTGAGACAGAAAAACACTGACCGACATGTTGTCCAGCATTTCATCCTTCACGGCTGGGATGCAGTACAAGCCCTGGTCCTGCAATGTAATCC
>JAMWDX010000028.1:0-80000 GCA_026686955.1 Epinephelus cyanopodus | reverse complement strand
GATTTATTTTGGGCTACTGTGGTCCGTTTTGGGCTACTTTTTCCTGTTTTGGGCTACTGTGATCCGTTGTGGGCTACTTTGGTCTGTTTTGGGGCTACTGTGGATCTATTTTGGGCTACTGTGGTCCGTTTTGGGCTACTGTGGTCCGTTTTGGGCTACCTTGATCCGTTTTGGGCTACTTCGCCCCATTTTGGGCTACTTTTTCCTGTGTTGGGCTACTGCGGTCCGTTTTGGGCTACTTTTTCTTGTTTTGGGCTAGTGTGGTCCATTTTGGGCAACTTCGATCCGTTTTGGGCTACTTTGGTCTGTTTTGGTGCTACTATGGATCTATTTTGGGCTACTGTGGTCCGTTTTGGGCTACTGTGGTCTGTTTGGGTGCTACTGTGGATCTATTTTGGGCTACTGTGGTCCGTTTTGGGCTACTTTGATCCGTTTTGGGCTACTTCGGTCCATTTTGGGCTACTTTTTCCTGTGTTGGGGCTACTGAGAATCTATTTTGGGCTACTGTGGTCCATTTTCGGCTACTTTTTCCTGTTTTGGGCTAGTGTGGTCCGTTTTGGGCTACTTCGATCAGTTTTGGGCTACTATGGCCTATTTTGGGGCTACAGTGGATCTATTTTGGGCTACTGTGGTCCGTTTTGGGCTATTGTGGTCCGTTTTGGGCTACTTTGATCCGTTTTGGGCTACTTTGGTCTGTTTTGGGTTTACTGTGGATCTATTTTGGGCTACTGTGGTCCGTTTTGGGCTACTTTTTCCTGTGTTGGGCTACTGTGGTCCGTTTTGGGCTACTTTTTCCTGTTTTGGGCTACTGTGATCCGTTTTGGGCTACTTTGGTCTGTTTTGGTGCTACTGTGGATATATTTTGGGCTACTGTGGTCCGTTTTGGGCTACTGTGGTCTGTTTGGGTGCTACTGTGGATCTATTTTGGGCTACTGTGGTCCGTTTTGGGCTACCTTGATCCGTTTTGGGCTACTTCGCCCCATTTTGGGCTACTTTTTCCTGTGTTGGGCTACTGCGGTCCGTTTTGGGCTACTTTTTCCTGTGTTGGGCTACTGTGGTCCGTTTTGGGCAACTTCGATCCGTTTTGGGCTACTTTGGTCTGTTTGGGTGCTACTGTGGATCTATTTTGGGCTACTGTGGTCCGTTTTGGGCTAATTTTTCCTGTTTTGGGTTACTTTGGTCTGTTTTGCGGCTACTGTCGATTTATTTTGGGCTACTGTGGTCCGTTTTGGGCTACTTTTTCCTGTTTTGGGCTACTGTGATCCGTTTTGGGCTACTTTTTCCTTTTTTGGGCTAGTTTGGTCTGTTTTGGTACTACTGTGGATCTATTTTAGGCTACTGTGGTCCGTTTTGGGCTACTTCAATCCATTTTGGGCTACTTTCTTCTGTTTTGGGCTAGTGTGGTCCGTTTTGGGCTACTTCGATCCGTTTTGGGCTACTTTGGTCTGTTTTGGGCCTACTGTGGATCTATTTTGGGCTACTGTGGTCCGTTTTGGGCTACTGTGGTCTGTTTGGGTGCTACTGTGGATCTATTTTGGGCTACTGTGGTCCGTTTTGGGCTACTTTGATCCGTTTTGGGCTACTTCGGTCCATTTTGGGCTACTTTTTCCTGTGTTGGGGCTACTGTGGATCTATTTTGGGCTACTGTGGTCCGTTTTGGGCTACTTTTTCCTGTTTTGGGCTAGTGTGGTCCGTTTTGGGCTACTTCGATCCGTTTTGGGCTACTTTGGTCTGTTTTGGGGCTACTGTGGATCAATTTTGGGCTACTGTGCTCCGTTATGGGCTACTTTTTCCTGTTTTGGGCTAGTTTGGTCCGTTTTGGGCTACTGAGGTCCGTTTTGGGCTATTTCAATCCATTTTGGGCTACTTTTTCCTGTTTTGGGCTCTGTGGTCCGTTTTGGGCTACTTTTTCCTGTTTTGGGCTACTGTGATCCGTTTTGGGCTACTCCGGTCTGTTTTGGGGCTACTGTGGATCCATTTTGTGCTACTGTGGTCCATTCTGGGCTACTGTTGTCCGTTTTGGGCTACTTTGGTCTGTTTTGGGTCTACTGTCGATTTATTTTGGGCTACTGTGGTCCGTTTTGGGCTACTTTTTCCTGTTTTGGGTCTACTGTGATCCGTTGTGGGCTACTTTGGTCTGTTTTGGGGCTACTGTGGATCTATTTTGGGCTACTGTGGTCCGTTTTGGGCTACTGTGGTCCGTTTTGGGCTACTTTTTCCTGTTTTGGGCTAGTGTGGTCCGTTTTGGGCTACTTCGATAAGTTTTGGGCTACTATGGCCTATTTTGGGGCTACAGTGGATCTATTTTGGGCTACGTCGGTCCGTTTTGGGCTATTGTGGTCCGTTTTGGGCTACTTTGATCCGTTTTGGGCTACTTTGGTCTTTTTTGGGTTTACTGTGGATCTATTTTGGGCTACTGTGGTCCGTTTTGGGCTACTTTTTCCTGTTTTGGGCTAGTGTGGTCCGTTTTGGGGCTACTTCGATCAATTTTGGGCTACTTTGGTCTGTTTTGTGGCTACTGTGGATTTATTTTGGGTTACTGTGTTCCATTTTGGGCTACTTTTTCCTGTTTTGGGCTACTGTGATCCGTTTTGGGCTACTTTGGTCTGTTTTGGGGCTACTGTGGATCTATTTTGGGCTACTGTGGTCCGTTTTGGGCTACTTTGATCCGTTTTGGGCTACTTTGATCTGTTTTGGGGCTACTGTTGATTTATTTTGGGCTACTGTGGTCCGTTTTGGGCTACTTTGGTCTGTTTTGGGGCTACTGTCGATTTATTTTGGGCTACTGTGGTCCGTTTTGGGCTACTTTTTCCTGTTTTGGGCTACTTTGATCCGTTTTGGGCTACTTCGGTCCATTTTGGGCTACTTTTTCCTGTGTTGGGGCTACTGAGAATCTATTTTGGGCTACTGTGGTCCATTTTGGGCTACTTTTTCCTGTTTTGGGCTAGTGTGGTCCGTTTTGGGCTACTTCGATCAGTTTTGGGCTACTATGGCCTATTTTGGGGCTACAGTGGATCTATTTTGGGCTACTGTGGTCCGTTTAGGGCTATTGTGGTCCGTTTTGGGCTACTTTGATCCGTTTTGGGCTACTTTGGTCTGTTTTGGGTTTACTGTGGATCTATTTTGGGCTACTGTGGTCCATTTTGGGCTACTTTTTCCTGTTTTGGGCTAGTGTGGTCCGTTTTGGGCAACTTCGATCCGTTTTGGGCTACTTTGGTCTGTTTGGGTGCTACTGTGGATCTATTTTGGGCTACTGTGGTCCGTTTTGGGCTAATTTTTCCTGTTTTGGGTTACTTTGGTCTGTTTTGGGGCTACTGTGGATCTATTTTGGGCTACTGTGGTCCGTTTTGGGCTACTTTGATCCGTTTTGGGCTACTTCAGTCCATTTTGGGCTACTTTTTCCTATGTTGGGGCTACTGTGGATCTATTTTGGGCTACTTCGGTCCATTTTGGGCTACTTTTTCCTGTGATGGGCTACTGCGGTCCGTGTTGGGCTACTTTTTCCTGTTTTGGGCTAGTGTGGTCCGTTTTGGGCTCCTTCGATCCGTTTTGGGCTACTTCAGTCCATTTTGGGCTACTTTTTCCTGTGTTGGGCTAGTGTGGTCCGTTTTGGGCTACTTTTTCCTGTTTTGGGCTACTGTGATCCTTTTTGGGCTACTTTGGTCTGTTTGGGTGCTACTGTGGATCTATTTTGGGCTACTGTGGTGCATTTTGGGCTACTGTGGTCCGTTTTGAGCTACTTTGATCTGTTTTGGGCTACTTTGGTCTGTTTTGGGGCTACTGTCGATTTATTGGGCTACTGTGGTCCGTTTTGGGCTACTTTTTCTGTTTTGGGGCTACTGAGGATTTATTGTGGGCTAATGTGGTCCGTTTTGGGCTACTTTGGTCTGTTTTGGGCTACTGTGGATCTATTTTGGGCTACGTGGTCCGTTTTTGGGCTATTTTGATCCATTTTGGGCTACTTTGGTCTGTTTTGGGGCTACTGTGGATCTATTTTGGGCTACTGTGTCGTTTTAGGGCTACTGTGATCCGTTGTGGGCTACTTTGGTCTGTTTTGGGGCTACTGTGGATCTATTTTGGGCTACTGTGTCCGTTTTGGGCTACTTTGGTCTGTTTTGGGCTACTGTGGATCTATTTTTTGGGCTACGTCGGTCTGTTTTGGGCTACTGTGATCCATTTTGGGCTACTTTGGTCTGTTTTGGGCTACTGTGGATCTATTTTGGGCTACTGTGTCCGTTTTGGCTACTGTGGTCCGTTTTGGGCTACTTTGGTCTTTTGGGCTACTGTGGATCTATTTTGGGCTACTGTGGTCCGTTTTGGGCTACTGTGGTCCGTTTTGGGCTACTTTGATCCGTTTTGGGCTACTTCGGTCCATTTTTGGGCTACTTTTTCTGTTGGGGCTACTGTGGATCTATTTTGGGCTACTGTGGTCCGTTTTGGGCTACTTTTTCCTGTTTTGGGCTAGTTTGGTCCGTTTTGGGCTACTGCGGTCCGTTTTGGGCTAATTTTTCCTGTTTTGGGCTAGTGTGGTCCGTTTTGGGCAACTTCGATCCGTTTTGGGCTACTTTGGTCTGTTTGGGTGCTACTGTGGATCTATTTTGGGCTACTGTGGTCCGTTTTGGAATAATTTTTCCTATTTTGGGCTACTGTAATCCGTTTTGGGCTACTTTGGTCTGTTTTGGGGCTACTGTGGATCTATTTTGGGCTACTGTGGTCCGTTTTGGGCTACTTTGTTCCGTTTTGGGCTACTTCGGTCCATTTTGGGCTACTTTGGTCTGTTTTGGGGCTACTGTGGATCTATTTTGGGCTACTGTGGTCCGTTTTGGGCTACTTTGATCCGTTTTGGCTCCTTCGGTCCATTTTGGGCTACTTTTTCCTGTTTTGGGCTAGTGTGGTCCGTTTTGGGCTACTTCGATCAGTTTTGGGCTACTATGGTCTATTTTGGGGCTACAGTGGATCTATTTTGGGCTACGTCGGTCCGTTTTGGGCTATTGTGGTCCGTTTTGGGCTACTTTGATCCGTTTTGGGCTACTTTGGTCTGTTTTGGGTTTACTGTGGATCTATTTTGGGCTACTGTGGTCCGTTTTGGGCTACTTTTTCCTGTTTTGGGCTAGTGTGGTCCGTTTTGGGCTACTTCGATCAATTTTGGGCTACTTTGGTCTGTTTTGGGGCTACTGTGGATTTATTTTGGGCTACTGTGGTCCATTTTGGGCTACTTTTTCCTGTTTTGGGCTACTGTGATCCGTTTTGGGCTACTTTGGTCTGTTTTGGGGCTACTGTGGATCTATTTTGGGCTACTGTGGTCCGTTTTGGGCTACTTTGATCCGTTTTGGGCTACTTTGATCTGTTTTGGGGCTACTGTTGATTTATTTTGGGCTACTGTGGTCCGTTTTGGGCTACTTTGGTCTGTTTTGGGGCTACTGTGGATCTATTTTGGGCTACTGTGGTCCATTTTGGGGTAATGTGGTCCGTTTTGGGCTGCTTTGGCCTGTTTTGGGGCTACTGTCGATTTATTTTGGGCTACTGTGGTCCGTTTTGGGCTACTTTTTCCTGTTTTGGGCTACTGTGATCCGTTTTGGGCTACTTTGGTCTGTTTCGGGGCTACTGTGGTCCGTTTTGGGCTACTTTTTCCTGTTTTGGGCTACTGTGATCCGTTGTGGGCTACCTTGGTCTGTTTTGGGGCTACTGTGGATCTATTTTGGGCTACTGTGGTCCGTTTTGGGCTACTTTGGTCTGTTTTGGGGCTACTGTGGATCTATTTTGGGCTACTGTGGTCCTTTTTGGGCTACTTTTTCCTGTTATGGGAAGCTGTGGTCCGTTTTGGGTTAGTTTGATGCGTTTTGGGCTACTTTGGTCTGTTTTGGGGCTACTGTGGATCTATTTTGGGCTACTGTGGTCCGTTTTGGGCTATTTTGATCCGTTTTGGGCTACTTTGGTCTGTTTGGGTGCTACTGTGGATCTATTTTGGGCTACTGTGGTCCGTTTTGGGCTAATTTTTCCTGTTTTGGGTTACTTTGGTCTGTTTTGGGGCTACTGTGGATCTATTTTGGGCTACTGTGGTCCGTTTTGGGCTACTTTGATCCGTTTTGGGCTACTTCAGTCCATTTTGGGCTACTTTTTCCTATGTTGGGGCTACTGTGGATCTATTTTGGGCTACTTCGGTCCATTTTGGGCTACTTTTTCCTGTGATGGGCTACTGCGGTCCGTGTTGGGCTACTTTTTCCTGTTTTGGGCTAGTGTGGTCCGTTTTGGGCTCCTTCGATCCGTTTTGGGCTACTTCAGTCCATTTTGGGCTACTTTTTCCTGTGTTGGGCTAGTGTGGTCCGTTTTGGGCTACTTTTTCCTGTTTTGGGCTACTGTGATCCTTTTTGGGCTACTTTGGTCTGTTTGGGTGCTACTGTGGATCTATTTTGGGCTACTGTGGTCCATTTTGGGCTACTGTGGTCCGTTTTGAGCTACTTTGATCTGTTTTGGGCTACTTTGGTCTGTTTTGGGGCTACTGTCGATTTATATTGGGCTACTGTGGTCCGTTTTGGGCTACTTTTTCCTGTTTTGGGGCTACTGAGGATTTATTGTGGGCTAATGTGGTCCGTTTTGGGCTACTTTGGTCTGTTTTGGGGCTACTGTGGATCTATTTTGGGCTACGTCGGTCCGTTTTGGGCTATTTTGATCCATTTTGGGCTACTTTGGTCTGTTTTGGGGCTACTGTGGATCTATTTTGGGCTACTGTGTCCGTTTTAGGCTACTGTGGTCCGTTGTGGGCTACTTTGGTCTGTTTTGGGGCTACTGTGGATCTATTTTGGGCTACTGTGGTCCGTTTTGGGCTACTTTGGTCTGTTTTGGGGCTACTGTGGATCTATTTTGGGCTACGTCGGTCTGTTTTGGGCTACTTTGATCTATTTTGGGCTACTTTGGTCTGTTTTGGGGCTACTGTGGATCTATTTTGGGCTACTGTGTCCGTTTTAGGCTACTGTGGTCCGTTTTGGGCTACTTTGGTCTGTTTTGGGGCTACTGTGGATCTATTTTGGGCTACTGTGGTCCGTTTTGGGCTACTGTGGTCCGTTTTGGGCTACTTTGATCCGTTTTGGGCTATTTCGGTCCATTTTGGGCTACTTTTTCCTATGTTGGGGCTACTGTGGATCTATTTTGGGCTACTGTGGTCCGTTTTGGGCTACTTTTTCCTGTTTTGGGCTAGTGTGGTCCGTTTTGGGCTACTTCGATCCGTTTTGGGCTACTTTGGTCTATTTTGGGGCTACTGTGGATCAATTTTGGGCTACTGTCGTCCGTTTTGGGCTACTTTTTCCTGTTTTGGGCTAGTTTGGTCCGTTTTGGGCTACTGCGGTCCGTTTTGGGCTAATTTTTCCTGTTTTGGGCTAGTGTGGTCCGTTTTGGGCAACTTCGATCCGTTTTGGGCTACTTTGGTCTGTTTGGGTGCTACTGTGGATCTATTTTGGGCTACTGTGGTCCGTTTTGGAATAATTTTTCCTATTTTGGGCTACTGTAATCCGTTTTGGGCTACTTTGGTCTGTTTTGGGGCTACTGTGGATCTATTTTGGGCTACTGTGGTCCGTTTTGGGCTACTTTGTACCGTTTTGGGCTACTTCGGTCCATTTTGGGCTACTTTGGTCTGTTTTGGGGCTACTGTGGATCTATTTTGGGCTACTGTGGTCCGTTTTGGGCTACTTTGATCCGTTTTGGCTCCTTCGGTCCATTTTGGGCTACTTTTTCCTGTTTTGGGCTAGTGTGGTCCGTTTTGGGCTACTTCGATCAGTTTTGGGCTACTATGGTCTATTTTGGGGCTACAGTGGATCTATTTTGGGCTACGTCGGTCCGTTTTGGGCTATTGTGGTCCGTTTTGGGCTACTTTGATCCGTTTTGGGCTACTTTGGTCTGTTTTGGGTTTACTGTGGATCTATTTTGGGCTACTGTGGTCCGTTTTGGGCTACTTTTTCCTGTTTTTGGCTAGTGTGGTCCGTTTTGGGCTACTTCGATCAATTTTGGGCTACTTTGGTCTGTTTTGGGGCTACTGTGGATTTATTTTGGGCTACTGTGGTCCGTTTTGGGCTAATTTTTCCTGTTTTGGGTTACTTTGGTCTGTTTTGGGGCTACTGTGGATCTATTTTGGGCTACTGTGGTCCGTTTTGGGCTACTTTGATCCGTTTTGGGCTACTTCGATCCGTTTTGGGCTACTTTTTCCTATGTTGGGGCTACTGTGGATCTATTTTGGGCTACTTCGGTCCATTTTGGGCTACTTTTTCCTGTGATGGGCTACTGCGGTCCGTGTTGGGCTACTTTTTCCTGTTTTGGGCTAGTGTGGTCCGTTTTGGGCTCCTTCGATCCGTTTTGGGCTACTTCAGTCCATTTTGGGCTACTTTTTCCTGTGTTGGGCTAGTGTGGTCCGTTTTGGGCTACTTTTTCCTGTTTTGGGCTACTGTGATCCTTTTTGGGCTACTTTGGTCTGTTTGGGTGCTACTGTGAATCTATTTTGGGCTACTGTGGTCCATTTTGGGCTACTGTGGTCCGTTTTGAGCTACTTTGATCTGTTTTGGGCTACTTTGGTCTGTTTTGGGGCTACTGTCGATTTATATTGGGCTACTGTGGTCCGTTTTGGGCTACTTTTTCCTGTTTTGGGGCTACTGAGGATTTATTGTGGGCTAATGTGGTCCGTTTTGGGCTACTTTGGTCTGTTTTGGGGCTACTGTGGATCTATTTTGGGCTACTGTGGTCCTTTTTGGGCTATTTTGATCCATTTTGGGCTACTTTGGTCTGTTTTGGGGCTACTGTGGATCTATTTTGGGCTACTGTGTCCGTTTTAGGCTACTGTGGTCCGTTGTGGGCTACTTTGGTCTGTTTTTGGGCTACTGTGGATCTATTTTGGGCTACTGTGGTCCGTTTTGGGCTACTTTGGTCTGTTTTGGGGCTACTGTGGATCTATTTTGGGCTACGTCGGTCTGTTTTGGGCTACTTTGATCCATTTTGGGCTACTTTGGTCTGTTTTGGGGCTACTGTGGATCTATTTTGGGCTACTGTGTCCGTTTTAGGCTACTGTGGTCCGTTTTGGGCTACTTTGGTCTGTTTTGGGGCTACTGTGGATCTATTTTGGGCTACTGTGGTCCGTTTTGGGCTACTGTGGTCCGTTTTGGGCTACTTTGATCCGTTTTGGGCTATTTCGGTCCATTTTGGGCTACTTTTTCCTATGTTGGGGCTACTGTGGATCTATTTTGGGCTACTGTGGTCCGTTTTGGGCTACTTTTTCTTGTTTTGGGCTAGTGTGGTCCGTTTTGGGCTACTTCGATCCGTTTTGGGCTACTTTGGTCTGTTTTGGGGCTACTGTGGATCAATTTTGGGCTACTGTGGTCCGTTTTGGGCTACTTTTTCCTGTTTTGGGCTAGTTTGGTCCGTTTTGGGCTACTGTGGTCCGTTTTGGGCTACTTTTTCCTGTGTTGGGCTACTGTGGTCCGTTTTGGGCTACTTTTTCCTGTTTTGGGCTACTGTGATCCGTTTTGGGCTACTGTGGTCCGTTTTGGGCTACTGTGGTCCGTTTTGGGCTACCTTGATCCGTTTTGGGCTACTTCGCCCCATTTTGGGCTACTTTTTCCTGTGTTGGGCTACTGCGGTCCGTTTTGGGCTACTTTTTCTTGTTTTGGGCTAGTGTGGTCCGTTTTGGGCAACTTCGATCCGTTTTGGGCTACTTTGATCTGTTTTGGTGCTACTATGGATCTATTTTGGGCTACTGTGGTCCGTTTTGGGCTACTGTGGTCTGTTTGGGTGCTACTGTGGATCTATTTTGGGCTACTGTGGTCCGTTTTGGGCTACTTTGATCCGTTTTGGGCTACTTTGGTCTGTTTTGGGTTTACTGTGGATCTATTTTGGGCTACTGTGGTCCGTTTTGGGCTACTTTTTCCTGTTTTGGGCTAGTGTGGTCCGTTTTGGGCTACTTCGATCAATTTTGGGCTACTTTGGTCTGTTTTGTGGCTACTGTGGATTTATTTTGGGTTACTGTGTTCCATTTTGGGCTACTTTTTCCTGTTTTGGGCTACTGTGATCCGTTTTGGGCTACTTTGATCCGTTTTGGGCTACTTTGATCTGTTTTGGGGCTACTGTTGATTTATTTTGGGCTACTGTGGTCCGTTTTGGGCTACTTTGGTCTGTTTTGGGGCTACTGTGGATCTATTTTGGGCTACTGTGGTCCATTTTGGGGTAATGTGGTCCGTTTTGGGCTACTTTGGTCTGTTTTGGGGCTACTGTCGATTTATTTTGGGCTACTGTGGTCCGTTTTGGGCTACTTTTTCCTGTTTTGGGCTACTTTGATCCGTTTTGGGCTACTTCGGTCCATTTTGGGCTACTTTTTCCTGTGTTGGGGCTACTGAGAATCTATTTTGGGCTACTGTGGTCCATTTTCGGCTACTTTTTCCTGTTTTGGGCTAGTGTGGTCCGTTTTGGGCTACTTCGATCAGTTTTGGGCTACTATGGCCTATTTTGGGGCTACAGTGGATCTATTTTGGGCTACTGTGGTCCGTTTTGGGCTATTGTGGTCCGTTTTGGGCTACTTTGATCCGTTTTGGGCTACTTTGGTCTGTTTTGGGTTTACTGTGGATCTATTTTGGGCTACTGTGGTCCATTTTGGGCTACTTTTTCCTGTTTTGGGCTAGTGTGGTCCGTTTTGGGCTACTTCGATCCGTTTTGGACTACTTTGGTCTGTTTTGGGGCTACTGTGGATCAATTTTGGGCTACTGTGGTCCCTTTTGGGCTACTATGATCCGTTGTGGGCTACTTTGGTCTGTTTTGGGGCTACTGTGGATCTATTTTGGGCTACTGTGGTCCGTTTTGGGCTAGTGTGGTCCGTTTTGGGCTACCTTGATCCGTTCTGGGCTACTTCGCCCCATTTTGGGCTACTTTTTCCTGTGTTGGGCTACTGCGGTCCGTTTTGGGCTACTTTTTCCTGTTTTGGGCTACTGTGGTCCGTTTTGGGTTACTTCAATCAGTTTTGGGCTACTACCCAGCAAACACATAACGTTCCGGTAATATTCCCAGAACATTCCCTACAAGTTTTCTATTGAACGTTCCCTAAAGAACATTTTAAGAACGTTGTATAAATGTTTGTGTTTAATGTAACATTCCTGAAACGTTCTAATAACCAGATGCCTGTAACGTTTTTTTTAAAGTAACCTTTAGAATGTTCCCCTGAGGTTCCCATTTAGTTGCATTTTGGGTAACCTTCCCACAACGTTCCAAGAAAGTTCTACAAATAATGTAACATTCCTAAAACGTTATAATAACCAGATGATTATAATGTTTTTGGAGAGTAATTTTATAACATTCCCCTGAGGTTCCCATTTGGTTGAATTCTGGATAACCCTAACCCACAACATTCTGGGAATGTTGCACAAATGTTTTTGTTTAACACAACATTCCCATAATGTTCTAATAACCACATGAAACAACGTTTTTTTTGGAGTAATTTTAGAATGTTTCCCTAAGGTTCTCGTTTGGTTGCATTTTGGGTAACCTTCCCACAACGTTCTAAGAAAGTTCTACAAATATTTGGTTTTTAATGTAACATTCCAAAAACATTCTACTAACCAGATGCTTGTAACGTTTTTTTGGAGTAATTTTTAGAATGTTCCCCTAAGGTTCTTGTTTGGTTGCATTTTGGGTAACCTTCCCACAACGTTCTAAGAAAGTTCTACAAATATTTGGTTTTTATTGTAGCATTCCGAAAACGTTCTACTAACCAGATGCTTGTAACGTTTTTGGAGTAATTTTTAGAATGTTCCCTAAGGTTCTCGTTTGGTTGCATTTTAGGTAACCTTCCCACAATTTCTAAGAAAGTTCTACAAATATTTGGTTTTTATTGTAGCATTCCGAAAACGTTCTACTAACCAGATGCTTGTAACGTTTTTTTGGAGTAATTTTTAGAATGTTCCCCTAAGGTTCTCGTTTGGTTGCATTTTAGGTAACCTTCCCACAACGTTCTAAGAAAGTTCTACAAATATTTGGTTTTTATTGTAGCATTCCGAAAACGTTCTACTAACCAGATGCTTGTAACGTTTTTTTGGAGTAATTTTTAGAATGTTCCCCTAAGGTTCTCGTTTGGTTGTATTTTGGGTAACCTTCCCACAACGTTCTAAGAAAGTTCTACAAATATTTGGTTTTTAATGTAACATTCCGAAAACGTTCTACTAACCAGGTGCTTGTAATGTTTTTTTGGAGTAATTTTTAGAATGTTCCCCTAAGGTTCTCATTTGGTTGCATTTGGGTAACCTTCCCACAACGTTCTAAGAAAGTTCTACAAATATTTGGTTTTTAATGTAACATTCCAAAAACGTTCTACTAACCAGGTGCTTGTAATGTTTTTTTGGAGTAATTTTTAGAATGTTCCCCTAAGGTTCTCGTTTGGTTGCATTTGGGTAACCTTCCCACAACGTTCTAAGAAAGTTCTACAAATATTTGGTTTTTAATGTAACATTCCAAAAACATTCTACTAACCAGATGCTTGTAACGTTTTTTGGAGTAATTTTTAGAATGTTCCCCTAAGGTTCTTGTTTGGTTGCATTTTGGGTAACCTTCCCACAACGTTCTAAGAAAGTTCTACAAATATTTGGTTTCTAATGTAACATTCCTCAAACGTTCTAATAATCAGATGTTTGTAACGTTTTTCATCATGGGCATCCAAGAGAGGTCAGGCATACACAGAATAACTCTAAATGACATAAACTACAGGGTCACCCAAAAACTAATCATATTTACAATTGCCTCCAACTGAACACCACAAAGATAAAGGAAATGATAGTGGATTTCCAAAAGTCCAAGCTCCTGGACCAGCCAGTGAACATTCATGGGGTGGACATTGAGGTAATGCTAACCTACAAATATCTGGGAATTCACCTGGACAACAAGTTGTACTTGTCCCCTAACATAGATACACTCTACAGAAAGGGACGGAGCAGCACTTTTCTTATGGAGGTTCAGATCCAGACTATGCTGCAGATGTTTTTTACCAATCTGTAGTGGCAAGTGTGCTGTTCTATGCTGCCGTCTGCTAGGAAGGCAACATAAAACAGAAAGATGAACGACAGCTTGACAGACGGGTGAAAAGAGCTGGCTTTGTGATAGGACTCAGATTAGACTCATTGGAGGCTGTGGTGAAGCAATGCACACACAATGGAAGTCAGAACCATCTTCATAGCGCCGGTGGAATGGGAGGGATGAGGCAGAGATCGACTGATTCAGCTACATTGCAGAACTGAGATTCTGGAAATGTTTCATACAAACTGCCATCAGAATACATAGTTTGTTGTGTTGAGCTACAATGCAATTTAATCCCCCTTCGTGGATCAATAAATTATATTCTATTAATTCCTCTGCCCCTCCACCTCACACACACATCATCATTGCTGGCTATGTAGCAGTTTGATTGAAAAAAAGGAATAAAAGAAAATTCTTACCTATTCAGTATACAGTTACAGGCAACATGTAACTTCTACTCAATGCATCAGCTGTAATGAACGAGGGAGGATGGGGGCAGCACAACATTTTGCCAGCCCATCTGGTCATGTTTTGTGTTTTAGCTTTAATGGACAGGTTGTCATGTAATGAATAATGCACAGCGAGGTGGTCATTCTTGAGGATAAAAATCCTGACAGGATGATCAGTATCCTGATACAAGTTCCCTTGAAGAGGTTTTCTGCAATAATAATCAACTAAGCCAAATAATGCTAGCCTTGCTAATTTAGTTAAGACTAAATACAAACTAAATACTATACTCACAAAAAAGCAGAATATTCTCTCTATAGATTAAAGCAAAAGTGGTACGAATCTGGTGAAAAAGCCAGCAAACTACTGGCCAGTCAGTTGAAAGCCAGAGAAGCTGCTCGCCAGGTAGGGGCAATCAGAGACAAAACTGGCGCTCTCATTACTAACCACAAAGAAATCAACAGTGTGTTTAAACAGTTCTATGAAAAGCTTTATAGGTCAGAGGGTGAACTGGATTTAGATAAAGCAAAAAAATTCGTAAGATAGATATTTACACAGAAATTTGGAATCATTTAACCATTTTTAACACAAATCAGGAATGAACAATCCAGGACTGGAAACTAAAACCTGTTAATTAACTATTACTGTCTCTCAGTGCATTTGTTTGACTGATGGCTGGGGGGGGTCCACTTAAGAAGCAACACTGATTGACAATCAATTTCACATGCTGTTGTGCAAATGGAATAGACAACAGGTGGAAATTATAGGCAATTAGCAAGACACCCCCAATAAAGGAGTGGTTCTGCAGGTGGTGACCACAGACCACTTCTCAGTTCCTATGCTTTCTGGCTGATGTTTTGGTCACTTTTTAATGCTGGCGGTGCTTTCACTCTAGTGGTAGCATGAGACGGAGTCTACAACCCACACAAGTGGCTCAGGTAGTGCAGCTCATCCAGGATCAATGCGAGCTGTGGCAAGAAGGTTTGCTGTGTCTGTCAGCGTAGTGTCCAGAGCATGGAGGCGCTACCAGGAGACAGGCCAGTACATCAGGAGACGTGGAGGAGGCCGTAGGAGGGCAACAACCCAGCAGCAGGACCGCTACCTCCGCCTTTGTGCAAGGAGGAACAGGAGGAGCACTGCCAGAGCCCTGCAAAATGACCTCCAGCAGGACACAAATGTGCATGTGTCCGCTCAAACGGTCCACAGGTGGGGGTTGTGCTTACAGCCCAACACCGTGCAGGACGTTTGGCATTTGCCAGAGAACACCAAGATTGGCAAATTCGCCACTGCCCTGTGCTCTTCACAGATGAAAGCAGGTTCACACTGAGCACATGTGACAGACGTGACAGAGTCTGGAGACGCCGCGGAGAACGTTCTGCTGCCTGTAACATCCTCCAGCATGACCGGTTTGGCAGTGGGTCAGTAATGGTGTGGGGTGGCATTTCTTTGGGGGGCCGCACAGCCCTCCATGTGCTTGCCAGAGGTAGCCTGACTGCCATTAGGTACCGAGATGAGATCCTCAGACCCATTGTGAGACCATATGCTGGTGCGGTTGGCCCTAGGTTCCTCCTAATGCAAGACAATGCTAGACCTCATGTGGCTGGAGTGTGTCAGCAGTTCCTGCAAGACGAAGGCATTGATGCTATGGACTGGCTCGCCGTTCCCCAACCTGAATCCAATTGAGCACATCTGGGACATCATGTCTCGCTCCATCCACCAACGCCATGTTGCAACACAGACTGTCCAGGAGTTGGTGGATGCTTTAGTCCAGGTCTGGGAGGAGATCCCTCAGGAGACCATCCGCCACCTCATCAGGAGCATGCCCAGGCGTTGTAGGGAGGTCATACAGGCACGTGGAGGCCACACACACTACTGAGCCTCATTTTGACTTGTTTTAAGGACATTACATCAAAGTTGGATCAGCCTGTAGTGTGTTTTTCCACTTTAATTTTGAGTGTGACTCCAAATTCAGACCTCCATGGGTTAATAAATTTGATTTCCATTGAAAATTTTTGTGTGATTTTGTTGTCAGCACATTCAACTATGTAAAGAACAAAGTATTTAATAAGAATTTTTCATTCCTCTAGATCTGGGATGTGTTATTTTAGTGTTCCCTTTATTTTTTTGAGCAGTGTACATTCAAGTTAAATCCACATCAGGTGTGTAGAGAAGCCTCTCACCTAGAGGTGTGTTGGTTTAGTCATTTTGTGAATGTATGATGTGTACTTGTTAACACAAAACTAAAAGTAAAATAAGAATAATAATAAACTCACTGTATTATCCTGCTTATTACATTTTCATATAATTTTATTGAGTTAAAAATAAGCTTACTGCTCTGAATGAAAATAATTGCATTTGTTCTTATGGACACAGAACTGTTTGCAACGATCTGTTAAATGGCAACAGTCTGCTATCAAGACTTTTTAAAAATTATTTTCTTTATCATAACATTCCCAAAATTTTGACATAATGATTACTGGGGGTCATGTGGACAATACCAACTGCTTGTTCTGAATTCTTTTCACTAGCCTACTGCACTGCTTCAATATCACACAGCATGTTAAAGGGTGCATCCACACCAAAGGCCACACACTGGACCTTGTGAACTCCATTGGCACAATCCCATCCCATCTTCAGTGCTTGGACCTTGCTCTGTCTGACCAACATGCAATCCTCTTCACTGTTCTTGTCTCCCTGCCCTGGCAGCTCACAAAATGGACCATCACATACAGGAACATCAAGACAGTGAGTACACCAGCCCTAACCAATTTCATAACAACCCACTTGGCCTCTGCTCAGTCCAACATCCTTTTTGATGGGCTGGCTGCTCACTGCCACTCCGCCTTATCCTGCTGGCTTGACTCTCTCGTCCCCCTCAAAATCAGGACTGTCTTCTATACCCATCTTGCCCCCTGGTTCACCTCTGAACTCCACCCCTTAAAGGCCGCTGGCGTTAACTGGAGAGGTTCTTTAAAAGATCTGGCCTCACTGTCCACCTTGAGGCCTATGGATGTGAGGTCCTAGAAAGAAGCTCTCTCCCAGGCCAAAACTCACCACTACTCCACCCTCATTATAGAACCAGCAAAACCAACCCAGAATGCTGTTTTCCACTATCAACCGGCTACTTCGCCCCCTAATAATAATAATTGTTGTTGTTGTTATTATTACATTATTAATTTCTATACTGTTCCGCTTGATGCTCAATTCAAGTTATAATAATAATAATAATAATAATAATAATTGTTGTTATTAATATATTATTAATTTCTATACTGTTCCCCTTGATGTTCCTGTTTGGTTGTTTTGGTTCATAGTCCCAAAACATTTTGTAGCCTAACATTTATTGTTGGAGGTCAGATTTATCCGAATTCCGATTACAAACGAATGCAGCATATCCCATGTTGCACTGGGACATCGTGATCGCGCCCAGCACAGCGCCAAAATACGTTACCTGCAGGTGACCGTGAAATCATTCGCAAGAACGAAAATTAGGCCAAGAAAATACAACAAGGTGAGTAACATCAAAGATATTATATCCAACTTCATCTATCGTGTAAAGTTACTATCTGCCTAATAGTCATATGTCGAAGTATTGTTCATATGTAAGCTAGCTAAGCTGTGTAAACTAGCTAAGTTGTGTAAGCTAGCTAAGCAGTGTAAGCTAGCCTAAGCCACGGGTAATTACTTCACTGTCTCCGTATGTCGGCTTCTGTCAGGACACGTGAAGCTGAAGCTAGTGTAACAGACTGTTTTGTATTTGCAATTTATGTTGAGAATGAGGAGCGGTGTCCAGGGGCGGACTGACCACCGGGAGTAACGTTACCGGGAGTTTTCCCGGTGGGCCGGTGGGTCAGCGGCCGGCCCGGTACGGCGTGGTTACATTCACATTTTTCTACCATCTATGAGCGAGAAGAGTGACTAATTAATGCAAGTGACAAGCATTAATTCTCGGTCTGAACCCGGCCAAAAAAATAAAAAAAGAAGAGGCCCACCCGTCTATGCCCACTTATTAGGAGCCCAAGAGAGCAGAGGAACAGAGAGAGACAGCACAGCTACAGGTGTGTGTGTGTGTGTGTGTGTGTGCGTGCAGGCTACCTGCTGTAAAAGGTAGGCTAATACAGCATATTCCATAATCATAGTTGGCTGAAAATCTCAGGACGTGTAAAGCTCAAGCATGTGGGAGCCTCCTTTCATATTTAATATCTGATAGTAAGCTCAAGATAGAGATGAGAATAGGGCAGAAGTGGTGGAAGAAGAAAGTGTGGCCTGAAAGAGGCCCATGGTGAAGCACAGGAAACGGCCCTTGAAATGCTGGTCCATGTCAAAAGATTTAAAAAGTGAGTTATGTTTTTGCTCTCCAGCCACAGATCCCTACTAGACCAGTTCTGAGTTTAGTTTAAGTTACATACACTCCAGCCATTGTTGCCATTACAATGATAGGAACCTCAGTCAGTACTAAATCTGCTATTTTATTTTAAAACAATGTTGTCTCTTCCCTTCTCCTCAGTGTACACCAGAATGTAGGGCTGCTCGATTATGGCAAAAATCATAATCACAATTATTTTGATTCATATTGAATCACAAAACGATTATTCATTGATTTGAGAATTTGCTTTTATTGGACTTTAAACAGGTTTTCCTTTTTAACACAATGACTAATGTTTAAATACAGTTTGACAAAAAGTAAATTAAAACAAAATATAAATAATATATACAGGGCTCCAAAATAACTTTTTTAATTAGGAGCACAGTGGCCCCTAACTTAAAATTTTAGGGGTGCAAGGCCCTTGCAAAGTAAATATTCATATTTCATATTTCCTCTCATTTTTACTATATTACTGAGAAATACTTTGACAATAAATGCAGCAACTACAATGTTTTAAATTCACATTTACATTATGTTTCAGACTGGAGCAGAAGTTTGTCAGCAACAAAAAATACAATAATGTAACAGACTGTTTTGTCTTAGCCATGTCTTCCTGTATGTGAAGTATGGTGTCCCTCCAGAGTTGCCGTAGGGCTTGGCGGAGTTCCGCAGTAAGGTGTTGCTGTTGTCGCGCTGATTAATAGAGAGAGCGGTTGCCGCTGAATATGTTACTTTGACTCCTGTCCGTTTATTGTTTTATTAGCTGCATCCAGTTAAACGAACCCAGGACGCTTGGTTACAATAATAATAATAATTTTTAAAAATTGGCAAATTCTCTGGTCACACAAGGGCGAGTAGATGCGACCTGATACTGCATATAATATAATAAAAATAAATATCAAAATGTGCTGAAACTGAAACTACTGTTTGTGTCCAGGGGGGCGGGGCGCAGCGCACTGCTGTAAAATGTAGTGTGCGCTGCTACATTTACATCACAGGACAGAATGAGAGCATCACACAAAGGTGTATGACACAATTATCATTTTATGTCGATTATCTTGTTTTCATAATTGTGTGAAGCCAAAATCGAAATTGAATTTCAATTAATCGCCCAGCATTTTTGTTTTAAAAATCACAAAATTTTACTAATAAAAACTAGGGATGCACCGAATATTCAGTAACCGAATATATTCGGCCGAATATTGCAAAAAAACACACATTCGGTATTCAGTGGAATAAGTTAAAAGCAAGGCTGAATAATAGCGGCGTGTTTTGATAACGCAATCAAATAGTGTGCCGTGATGGGTGGAGTAAACTGTTGGCAGTGTGGCAATCCATCCGTCACCACACTCACATTTGCGACTAAAAATAGTTTTGAGTGAGTAAAATAGGCTTAAATCATTCAGCATACAGATTTCAACCACCAGCAGAAACGATAGGAGAATCACAGCGGTTGAACGAGGGTCACAGACAGTAATGTAGCCTATTCCTGTCAAATACGGCGGTCATCGGCTTACCAGCGGCGACGGACAAGTCGGCTCCAATAATATCCTCTTCTTCGTGTCATGACTGCCCAGTAGTACCTGAACAGCCAAGCCAGCCGTGTCAGAGGAGAAAGAAGCCGTTCACATTTCTGTCATTGTGTCAGTAACAGCCCACAAACCTCATTGTACTTGGGTCCATGTCATTGGTCTGACAGCCCATTAGTTCGACATCCCGTTAATGGGATGTCTGACTGTCCGCGGTGCCGACTGGCTCTGGGTAGCTGGGAAAGGCTTGAGGCGGAACAGGCTCACGGCTTATGTGTTTGTCACTTTCTTTTTCATTTTAACCCACACCATGATCTTTTCCTGACCCTAACCAAGTGGTTTTTGTGCCTGAACCTAAGCAGACCTTAACCACAGGGCATCATGATGATTTCGAAACGGACTTCGGAACAATGGGCTGTTCACCCGCACTTTAGGGCGTGTTCTTTACTTATGAAAGGGCTGTCAGGGGAGGAGGGTGGCTGGTTGATTCTTATTTTATTTATTTATTTTATTTTGATCCTCCCTATGTTAATCACTTATTGATGCTGTTTTTGAAGTATGAATAAGTCAGTAAGTGATTTATTCCTTTGAAATATCATTGATGTATTATAGAAAAGTGTTTCTTTTTATAAATAACAAAAGGCACATCTGCCTTTCGCTGTGGTATCCTGATACTACTCAGAACCATGATACTTTCACTGGTATCGTACCGTGGGTCCCAATTTGGTACCGTGACAACACTAATCTGGAGGGTGTTCATCTGCAAAAACTAATGAAAAACTAAACATCGGTATTCGGCCAAGCGTTTAATATTATTCGGTTTCGGCTTCAGCCCCAAATTTTTATTTTCGTGCATCCCTAATAAAAACATTATACATGTTGGAAAATGTTTACAGAAAACACTTGCAAAGTCTGATAGCTATGCAGTACTGATTTGCGGAGATACAGCCTTAAACTGTTTCTCCCCGTCTCAATTTTTCTGATTTTCTGGGCAGGCGCAAAAAGGGACACCGTGATGCACTGGTGAGCCCATGTGACCTTGACCCCTCCCCTACTATATAAACCGAACACCGTGATGTACTGGCGAGCCTGTAAGGCTTTTTCCCATAAGGATACATTGTAAAAGAAGCGGCTGTACAATGGTGGATAATTTTTTTCAGCGCCGCAAACCTAGCAAAAATGACTTGTTTCACCATCAGAATTTAATTCATTTGGTCCAATAACATTTGGAAAGTCTACAAGAGCCGTAAGATTAAATTATTTGTATTCCCATTCAAGTTAGCAGACCACTAAACCGGAAGTTAGCAGCCGGCTTCTTCTTCGTTGGATTTTGACTGCAGTAGAGCGCTGAAGTCTCTACTGCACAGCCTCACAGCCTGCTCTATGGGCCCCATAACGCGGAAGTAAGCTGCCCCATAACCATAACGCCAATAATTACACCCGGAAATCGCGCGTTTTTTGCTTCATGCGCCACTTAGCAACTATTCACAGGAATGAATGTAGGCTCCGCCCCCTACGCTGTATCCAGTTCTTCTTTTTCTAGCTAGCTGCTAGCTAGGTCACGTTGGTGAATTTGACTGACAGGGGACACTTGGTAGGGGCGGGGTTTCGGCGAATTCTGCCGACACGCCCACAGCATTTGGGAGCAGAGACGGGCTGATTTTTACACAACTTTGAAGGCTAATTTCATATATTTGGCGATTTTCTGGAACATTCAAATTTGACAGGGTGTTCAACAACACCATTTCCTGTGGTATGTTACACTCAGAAACTTTACACAGACTTAAACATTGTAAAACTCGTTGTTACATGAAGAAATAATACAGTAGTGGTCTCCCCTGTGTCTTCTCTAATCCTGTACTTCCACAGTTTCATGTTTTACCGTCTCTGTCTGTAGCTGTCCTTCACTTTCACTGTCTGTTGCCGTCTGCCAGCACAACCAGTGACGTCATAGACTGTCGACCGACAAGATGGCCGCACCCTAGCTAAAAAACTAATGGAAAATGCGAAACTACATTTTCTCCTTAATGTTTACGTTTAATGTGTTAGTTTAACTGGCTGTTGCATGTCTTCTTTAATAAATTATAGTGTCCGTATTCAAAGATCAAAGATTCAGAGTCCTTTTATATTTAATATTTAATATTATCTTTTTCAATATTTGCTATTTAATCATGCTCATTGTGTGTCAGTGATTTAAAAAACAAACAAAAAGAATTTGACATGAGTTTTTTCTTTCTTTCAGTTGCTTTCAGGCTACTGGAGAGTTGGAGAGAAAGGTCACTGTAGTGAGTATATTTTCTATTTTGACAGAATAAAGTGTTACTCAATACTCTATTTTCATGGCACACCCCTGCAGAATTTTCTAATGTTGCAGACACCATCCTATTTGTGGACACCATCCTATTGACTTCTTAGGGCTCTGCAGTGCAAGTATTTTATGTGTATTTGCGCATGTGTCAGACTGATAAAAAAATATGATTCTGAAATATTGCAGTAACAAAAGCAATAAAATAGCAGTCAGGCTGATTGGGTCCCTGGTAAATTCTATGGGTCCCCAATTAAAAAAATGTATTTCTTTCTATTTCTTATATTCTTCTATTAATTGTAGTGTTAAACTCCTTTGATGGTGGTATGAAGTGATATGGTTATAATTAACGGATATATCCATGCATATTCAAAGCCTATCTGAAATTAAACAAATAAAATTCCAAATCTGAAAAGATTATTATAAAAGAACTGTCATCGTGGCATGACATACAAAATTCAAATAAAATAGCATTTTTGTAGCAACATAAATAGCACCAAAAGAAATTACTAATACTCAAATGAAAACAAAATGGTGTCTGTAGTACAAAAATAGATTATAGCTGCTGCGCAGCAATGTCGGGGCCAGCCAATTTTAGGCAAAATGAGGCAATTTGAAAGTGAAAGTTCCAAAGCTGTAGCACATATGGTTGATTTGTTATGAATTTTCAAAGTTTTGAAATTTAGAGGCTTGCTGTAGCGCCGCCATCAGGACTATTGTCTTGTGTTTCCAGTTGAGGACATCTGGCATGGGACTGGACCTTTATGAAAAGTTTGGGTAGATTTCTTATGGAAATGTTGCACGAGCTGAGGCTTAAACTCACAACCTCTAACACCAAGAATCAGCTCGTAACTCATTGAGCTAATTGGCTGGAAGTGGCTCCTAGTGTGCAGCCTGAAAAATGGACTCAGGTAGTCACCAACCAGGCAGCAGTTGTCAAGGCAGATTTCAGAAATTGTCAAAATGTCATAAATTCTGTTATCAAAACAAAAATCTGATAATACATAAACTGCATCTTGACAGCATGGAAATGTTGGTGATTTGTTTTTTAACGAGTGTAAGTGTTTTGCTTCATAAGTAAAAAACTGATGTTTAAAAATGCCATTTTTGCATTGACTCCAATTGTTCACATGAGAGTGAAATTCAAAATGCTGTAAAAAATTCAGTTT
Source organism: Epinephelus cyanopodus (assembly GCA_026686955.1). Taxonomy (NCBI): domain Eukaryota; kingdom Metazoa; phylum Chordata; class Actinopteri; order Perciformes; family Serranidae; genus Epinephelus; species Epinephelus cyanopodus. The sequence goes on along the minus strand of JAMWDX010000028.1, from coordinate 57,155 downwards.
TTGAGATAAAATTCTGATATTTTCCACACATCATCTACCATGACTCCAAAATTTTGTCCTTTTTTTAAATGAACATTGAAAATGTTTTTATCAAGAATTTGCAATTATATGTTTACAATACTGTTTACAATCAAACATTTTGATAAATCAAAAATCTGTGTGGATCGTTTGTGTAGGACAGTCTGAAGATGCTCTGTTTTACAGTTTCTGGAAAAAAAAACAAAAAAAAAAAACAGTGATGGACTTCATAATTTGTAGTGAATTTGAGTGTACAAAACTTTCTTAAGTATTGGGGCTACAGTTTGCTGAAAGTTGCAAAACTGTAGCACATATGGTTGGTTTTGGTGAATTTTCAGTTTTTAAATTTAAACCCTTATTGCCCCCCACCCCATGAGGAATATTGACATGTGCTTGGAGTTGAGTAAATCTGGCGTGGAACTGGAGCTTTGTGCAAAGTTTTTTTCATTTTTTGCGCGTGGAAAGTAGGATTTCTTCGGAAGAAGAAGAAGAAGAAGAAAATTGAGGAAAACAATAGGGTCCTTAGGCTGCCCGGCCCTTAATTCTCAATAAAAGTGCTGATTTTAACATATACACAGAACATTCTCATGGCATAGTTAACAAATAAATTGTCACCAAAATAACACCAAAATCTTATTGTCTGAACATCAACTAAATCAAATGAATTGAGTCAATCACTGCACGTCCCCTGAACTATAAAAAATCATCAATGCGAATGAGCACAACATCGAGCAGTGGAAACGTGGGATTCAGTCACGGTGACTGGCTAGTCAGCTAAACTAGCATGTCGCAATGCTGTGTACAGGGGATCACGTCTGCACTGAGTAGATCATGGCTGGTAGCGTTCCGGTGCCGTGCCAGATCTCTGGCTTCATGCCGGTGTATTGGCATGACTGCGCTTGTCTGGTCTGCTGACAACAAGGTTTCTTTGGTTAGTTACTGTGATTTTAAACACGAGTTGTTGTTCACAATGTATCGTTTTTCATGGGAAAAATGAGGTGCGTCCCCAGGATGCATGGATAGTGAGTTTACTGCGTCCTTTCAGATTTTAATGCGTCAAGGACGCAGGACGCGTACTTAACAACATCACTGATATAGGCTAATTTTATAGTATCTCAAACAGTGTGTGCATTTAGAAGATTTATAGAGTTAAAAGGGGTTGAAATAATCTCCATGTCTGTGGTCTCTTGCATTTTTAATATCGGTTAAGATTTGAAAATCCTCTAGTGTGGCCCCAGCCTTAGTCGGCCCCTCCCCTCCCTGTTTCAGCGAGATACAGTGAATGAGCCAGCAGGTCAGTCTCCCTGACAAGTGTCTCTATTTTTAGGATGGATTCAGGAAGGAAGAGATCTAAATATACAAATCTGTGGAAAAGAGCAAAGAGAAGATGCCAGCATCAGGTTGAGAATGTTGTCAGTCCATCCTCAGAGCGTCCTGCAGTGCCCTCAGTGGCCGCAGTTATTGCCCCCTCGCAAGCACAACCCACTGCCTTTGAGCAAACACAACTGACTACCTTTCAGCACCCCTGTATTACCTTTGATCAAGGACAGCCCACTACTATTGAGCAAGAGCATCAAAGATACACATTTGAAAGGGAAAATTCATCTCCAGTTGGTGCACAAATATCAGATTGTGAGCTTGAGGAAGAATACAGTCAGAATGATTCTCAAGACACGATTCAGCATTTCCTGCAGGGATGGGCTGTGAAGCACAATATACGTCTGAATTCCCTTGATGACCTCCTCTCTGGTTTAAGGCATCATGGACATCCTGAATTGCCAAAGACGGGCCGTACACTGCTTCATACTGCCAGGTCAGTGGATATCAAAACAGTATCCAATATGCAGTACATAAATTTCAGCATGCAAGATGAAATCAAGAACGACTGACGAACTACCCAGAAAGTGTGACTGCTCAGCTCACATCGCTGGAGCTCTCACTGAATATTGATGGCTTGCCACTTTTTAAGAGTAGCAACTCCACACTCTGGCCAGTCCTTTGTGCCATCCACCTGGAACCTGCTGTCATCTTCCCAGTAACCCTGACTCTTGGTCCATCAAAGCCAAAGGATTTAATGTTCCTAGATGAGATGGTGTCAGAGTTGGCAGACATCATTGAAAAAGGCATTGAATTTAAAGGAAAAAGCATATCTGTTCATCTGAGGTGCGTCGTCTGTGATGCCCCAGCAAAGGCAATGGTAAAAAGGATCCAGTATCACACAGGACGCTCTGGCTGTGACAAGTGTGCCACAAAAGGACTCTGGATTGGTAGGATGACGTTTCAAGACATTGAAAACTTGCCTCTCTGGACTGATATGTCCTACAGGAGGACAATGGAGCAGCTTGAAGAAACCCCATCACCCTTCTGTCGTCTTTCAATAGACATGGTCTCACAGTTTCCTATTGATTACATGCATCAGTGTTGCCTTGGAGTCATGAAGAAACTAATGGTCACCTGGGTCAGAGGAGAAGGAGTCTTTCGAAAGCACAGATTGTCTATGGCCAAAAGGAGGAGATAAGCAGCAGGCTTGGGGAGCTGAAGAAAGCAGTGCCTCAATGCTTTGCAAGGAAGCCACGAGGAATTGATCAAGTGGACAGATGGAAGGCCACAGAATTCAGACAGTTTGCTGTCTATACTGGTAAGCTTGTCTTGAAAGGAGTCCTGGATGACCGCCACTACAAAAACTTCCTGTACTTCAGTGTTGCCCTCTCCATTCTCCTGTGCCCAGATCTTGCAACATCCCACAATCAGCTTGCTGAAGACCTCTTGAAAAGGTTTGTGAGAGATTGCAAAGAGCTCTATGGTCCAGAGTTTCTGGTGTACAATGTCCATATGATGGTTCATCTTGCTGCTGAGGCCAAGCAGTATGGAAGCCTGGATGCTTGCAGTGGTTTCCCGTTCGAAAACTACATGCAGAAGTTAAAAAGATTGGTTCGATCCGGGAAGAACCCACTTGTGCAGATCACAAAACGGCTTGAGGAGATTGAAAACCAATCGCAAGTGTTGACCATTCAGGGTTCATCTGTAAAACTGAAAAGACCAAACAATGCCTATGTTCTGGATGACAACTCATGCTGTGAGGTTATCGAGACTTCACCAGACAAGACTGAAGACGGGGAGCCTTTCTACATTTGTCGAATCTTCAGCCAGACAGCACCATTTTTCTCAAGTCCTTGCAATTCAAAGCTGATCGGATGCTTTAAGAGCCAAGCCAGCAGGAACATCTGTAAGATCCCCAGAAAGAGACTGAACAGAAGAGCAATCATGGTTGAGAGGGCACAAAATAAATATGTCTTCATGGCAATCCTTCACGAATTGTAGTTTAGGGCTGGGCAATGTATCAATAGCCCCGATATCTCTGTTTGAGTCTAGATATATGTGCTAGCTGGCTGACAGCTGTATTTTTTGCTGTGTGTTCAAGTGCAGTTTTTTGGTCTACGAAAAAGGCGACGTGAGGCCATGTCATAGTGTGTTATTTGTGAGGCGGCACTAATGCAAGTTTGCAAATTAATTGTAAGTCCATAGCTTTGTCTTAAAGGGATAGTTCAACATTTTGAACTATCTATTATGGCAATGGGCGAATTTGCCATAATCCCTGTAGTCATCGTAGTATGTTAATTACCTTTATTTGTTGGTGCATGTTGTTTTGAGAGAGAGGCGCAGAGACGCGGCACATGGAACTTTTGGTTTTCCCTATATACACATTCCAACAACTCCAAAACACTTTCGTGGAGAAGTTGTGACCTGCACTTTCACCACTCTATATATTTTCATTTATGTTTATTTGTATTATTCTTCCAAGGCCTAAAAAGACACTGGAAACCCCCCAAAACCGTACCAAACAACCGCTAGGTTCACAGAGCAACCCAAACATGCCCGAGACATACCAGTGGAGATACTTCTTGGATAGAAAAATGAAAGGAAAAAATCAACAGAAGTCAAAAAACATCTCAAAGAACATCTATGTGAACTCCTTTTTGACAAGCTCTGAATTAATGAGCTAGAATGGGTATATCAGACTGGAGTATCAAACGAAGAGAGAACAATCACAAAATTCCTGCAAGAAGGAGAGTAACAAAGTTATTGACCACCATGCCTCCCATTGCCCGAGGAATGATTTCGAAGCCCATGGAGTGGGTTAGTAATCATTACCCGTGCACCCAAACACAATTTCAATGTCCAGTACATGAATGTTGTATTTCATTTCATTTTCTTTCTTTCTATCTTGCTTTCTTTCTTTAGAAGATGCCGAAAAACTTCATCGTCGTAGAGTTTCTCCCGGAACAAACAGCGGAGGTCGTTCCTGCCTCATGGGTAGAGGAAACAGTCAATGTAAGTACTCTTGTTCCTGGTAAGCACTTTTAACACTAATTTAAAGAAAATGTAATACTGCTAAGCCACAGTAGGTAAAGTTATACAGTGGTGCTTTTGTATAGTGAGACACACCGGTGAGCTTCACAGGGAACAGACTGCAGTTTGAATCCGATCTCAGGCTAGTTGCTGCATGTCATCCCTGGAGTTTCACGTGTCTCTATCAAGTAAATGATGCCAAAAAAAATATCTTAAAAAAAAGACTATTGTTGTAATCTTTATTGTAACCCCACAGGGACTGTTTTGCTACTGGCCCTCAAACAACTTTCGCAGACGGATTATCGGTCAGGAAAAACCTGATAAAAGCTGGACCCAATACAGGGTCAAGGTTTTAAAAAAGACAGGTAAATTATTAAAAATCCAATATGTAGCCTAATACTGTGTTCATACTGTTTGCAGTGCAAAACAGGTCAAAGTAAATTTAGAAATTATAGCTGCTGCGCAGCAATGGTCGGGGCCGGGCAATTTTAGGCAAAATTCTGAGCAACAAGCAGAGTGTAGGAAGATTAAAAAGGTAGCATTCTATATCAGTTGAGGCTTGAACTCACAATCCACATAGCATGATGCCTGAACATAGGACTTTCACATTAGAACGTCCGTTCTGCCTTAGCTGAGGCTTGAACTCACAATTTCGGAGACTGAGGTCCGTCTTCTGGCTCACTGAGCTAATTGGCCAGTGACAGTTCATGTGTGGCTTCACAAATTGACTAAGCCAAGCATCAGGGTGCCAGACAGTAGCCATCCATGCCATGGAAAAGCAAATTTCAAAGTGAGAGTTCCAAAGCTGTAGCACATATGGTTGATTTGTTATGAATTTTCAAAGGTTTGAAATTTAGAGGCTTGGTGTAGTGACACCATCAGGACTATTGTCTTGTGTTTCCAGTTGAGGACATCTGGCATGGGACTGGACCTTTATGAAAACCTTTGGTAGATTTCTCATATGGAAATGTTGGACGAGCTGAGGCTTGAACTCACAATCTTAAACACCAAGAACCATCCTCTATCTCACTGAGCTAACTGGCAGAAGCAAATGTCACACGTAGCTTCACAAATTGACTAAGCCAGTCACCTGTGTGCCAGGCAGCAGCTGTTAGTGTGTAAAGGCAGATTTCAAATGGCTGTCAAAAATTCAGTTATTAAGAGTCCAGTTGTCAACTGGAAACACAAGACAATAGTCCTGATGGCTGCACTACAGCAAGCCTCTAAATTTCAAAACTTTGAAAATTCATAACACATCAACCATATGTGCTACAGCTTTGGAATTTTCACCTTCAAATTGCCTAATTTTGCCTGAAATTGTCCGGCCCCGACCATTGCTGCGCAGCAGCTATAATTTTTATTTGCATTTTCCATACCATCTCAACTTTTCTCTAATTTGGCTTTGTAATTGTCTTTTCAATCTTATATGAATAATTTTAACAGCGACCTATGAAGAGGCAGTGAAGTTTATGAAGGTGATGGATGACACCTCCAACTATGATACGGACCACCTGAAAGACAGGGAGAGCAAGAGGCGAAGAAAAATGCCAAAAAAACTCAGTGAGGAAGGTACGTGGAACATACATAAGTGCTTAATAGATAACATGACAAAGAGAAGTAGAAAGAGTTTCAGTAGTTGCATCCTGACCATCATATAACCTAAAAATCTGACTCTCTTTTTTTCTTTTGCACCAAGGCTCCAGTAAAGAAAAATCAAAAAAACACGCAGAGAAAGACATTGAGTGTGAGACCGACTCAGGAGGTAATCTATTGAAAATCTTCTGACACTGTATTTAAGGTATAGAGGAATGCAGGGCAGGAATTATACCAAGTGCCGTGGATGCCCTGGAGTGTGTCCGTAATGCCCCTTCTACCCATGCAGCCAGTTCAGCATGCCCCATTTTGAACTTGCAGTTGTGCCCTTAAAATAAAGTTTTCTCATTCAAAACTACAAGCAATGCAGCAAATAAACAAACTCACGTTTCCCAGTGTCTCTGTCACTGAACACGAACAGTAGCACGAAATTACACAGACTCCTAATTGTTTATTGTATACTGTTTTGATTGCATACAATGTAATTATCACTTATTGTTATTGCACCATTAGTTTTGACCTTGGTGCCCTAGGGCTAGACGATTATGGCAAAAATAATAATCACGATTATTTTAATTGATATTGAAATCACGATTAATAAACACGAACGCAACACCATCTCGGACAAGGAAATGGAAAGCCCGACGTGCAATAAATGGAGACCTATTATCCAGCTTGAACACAGACAGCTGAATTCTTTTAACAATGTGACTCAAAATAATGATAAAATAGATTTTACTGATGTAAAATAATATGCTGATGGTGACATCTTACACCAGTGCACTGCGCTCCGAGTCTGGTGTCAGTGACACATGCTGCTCTGAGTCACACATTTGTCTGCTTGCGCTGCAGTGCGTCGAGGGTTTTAATTTTTAGTGTTAAATCTAAAGTTAAACACTACTCATCAGCAACTAGAAGGGTTTTTCGTTTGTGAATATTTTTATCTTAATTCTAGGGTTGCAAGAAACTATCCTTTCACCATAATTTGTAAGTTATTAACTTTTCTGGACTTTTTTTTCTCCGCTCGTGTTGCCTTGGGGGGCAGACACGACAGCCTGACAAACTTTGCAAACAATTTCCTTTTCCTCGACGTCCGTCAACTTGAAGCCAAAATGTTTCCAGATGACTGAAGTTGTCCTACCTTTCTTCTCAACTAAAGGCTGCCTTTCTGCCATGTTTTCAATCGCTCACTCCACATATTATTGATCCACACACTAGGCTTGGGCGATTGGACGAATATATCGCCAATTGCCCATCAGCCAAGTCCATCACGGTTGGTTTCATTTTTGGCGATTGGGCGATTTTTGTCATTTTATTTTGCTAAATTAATGGTCTGTCTCCACAGAATTCAACTTGGTACATATAGTCCATAATTACTATGTAGAGCACAATTCAAAGTGTGTGCGTATTGGAACCTGCAGCTTCACACTGATTTGCAACAAGTCTTTCACAAAACATGTCAGTGATGGCGGAGCTGAAAGTTACGGCCGGGGTCCACCGGCAACGGGAGCAGCGCAACACGTCTGCAGCGCGTGTCCCGTAGCAGCTCGCCCCCCTGTTATTAATTACAGCGGCTGCACCGGCAATGGGAGCAGCACAACAACTCTCTATTTTAGGATGCTCTTCTATTTTTATTGCGCAACGTTTCCCTACGCGACCCTCCAGCAGATAAAAACTACATGAAATAGTGTGCTAAACGAGCACAATGTGTTTTGAAATGAATAAAGCATTATCAGAGGAGATATGTGATGATTTTTTTCATGCATTTACCCATGTTTATCCGTGACATTGTGTAAATGTCCGTGGCGGACATTTGAAAGCGAGTAGATGACAAACAGTAAACTTGTAGATAACTCAAATATATGTAATAACTTAGGTGGAAAATGCTTTTAACTATCATGGCTCAGCAAACGGTAAACAAGACGCTTGACGTGCAGCTGGTGGAACCCGGCCGTAACGTGAATTCATATGCGCATATGGTTAACAATGTTACCAACCGTGCTAAACACCCTCTCTGACGGCGTGGTTTTTTGCCGGTATGCACAAATATTTCTGTGCCATGTTGGACATGAGTGGGCTCACAAAGCACGCTGCATTTTTTTGCTGCATTCATGTGTGTCGGGAGATCCGAGTTGCCGAGTTGTTTTTCTGACATGAGGTGGCGTTCATGTGAATTCTGAAAGCCATTTTTCAATTCTTTCCGACATCACATGAATGCAACATCCCCCCTCTATTTTTTTTCTCCGCCACACACACAACTGCCGAATATATCGGCAACCGCCAGTTGATGGCTGACGGTGGCCGGTTGGAAAATTTTTAACGTATCGCCCAACCCTACCACACACGTCACACACTTTTGCTGCTACACGTAACACAGGTGCATTCACAGTGCTTTTCCAGCACCGAACGCATTAATCGTTTTTCTTCGATTATAATGTTTTTTATGATCGTGAGAGGCCAAAATCTAAATCATGATTAAAATTCGATTAATCGTCCAGCTCTATGATGCCCCAATAAATTTGTATTTATCAAAGACCAAAGTGGCCTTGCCCTAAAAATGACTTAATTCTAGGCCTGGGAATGGGATTAATTCATGTAAAAAGGTAAAGTAAAATGTTACTAATTACCATTTGCTTTAATTGCAGCCTCGGATGAGGACCTTGTTCCAGGTAAATGTCATTTATATTTTTTTTTTTACTTTTGGACATTTAAAAAGACATAAACTGTATTCACTGATTTTGCAATTTTACTCTACATGAGTGTTTTTAAAGCCATAACAAAGCTGACTTAAGACAAATTGATAAATATAGCAATAGACAGTAAAATATATTGACAGTAATCAAAACCATATGTTGAACAGGGACCTCCCCTCCAACTGAAACAAGGGCAACTGCTGGGAATGGGATTAATTAATGTCTCAAAAGTAAAATGGTACTAATTACCATTTGCTTTAATTGCAGCTTCGATGAGGACTTTGTTCCAGGTAAATGTTATTTATATTTTTTTTTACTTTTGGACATTTAAAAGTGACATAAACTGTATTCGCTGATTTTGCAATTCTGCTGTACATGTAGTGTTTTAAAGCCACAACAAAGCTGACTTAAGACAAATTGATAAAGATAGCAATAGGGCAGTAAAATATATTGACAGTAATCAAAACCATATGTTGAACAGGAACCTCCCCTCCAACTGAAACAAGGGCAAATGCTGGGAATGGGATTAATTAATGTCTCAAAAGTAAAATGGTACTAATTACCATTTGCTTTAATTGCAGCTTCGGATGAGGACTTTGTTCCAGGTAAATGTAATTTATATTTTTTTACTTTTGGACATTTAAAAGGTGACATAAACTGTATTCACTGATTTTGCAATTCTGCTCTACATGTAGTGATATAAAGCCACAACGAAACTGACTGCAGACAAATTGATAAAGATAGCAGTAAGACAGTAAAATGTATTGACAGTAATCAAAACCATATGTTGAACAGGGACCCCTCCTCCAATTGAAACAAGGGCAGCTGCTGCAAGTGGGTAAGTCACCATGCAATTAGTGATGTAAGTTGTAGCAGTATGACATTAAATGAATTGTGTGAAAACCAGGCAAGAAAAGAAAAAGTCAAAATATATAAAACAGAAGTCCAAAATCAACACAAAGATGACAAATAGCAAATTTCTAGAAAATATTTGGAGAGAAATTTCTTAAATAATTGTAGAAAAAAAAGTTGAAAAATTTTGAGAAAAAAGTTTGATAAAAAAAAGTCGTAGCTGTTAAATTTTGATTAAAAAAGTAATGCAATTTTGAGGGGAAAGTAGTAAATTTTTGAGGGGGAGAAGTCAAAATTTTGAGAAAAAAAGTCATACAAATTTGAGGAAAAAAGCTGTAATATTGAGGGGAAAAGTAATACAATTATGAGGGTAAAGTCATAAAATTTTACATTTTATCTTTATGGGTAGATAGTCTGACTTGACTGATCATGTTTTGTAAATATGTAATTGGAAACATTTGAAAATGAGCTTAAAAGTGCTTGAAAAGTGCTTGTATTTGAAAAATATGTACAAACCCTGTATATGTAGCTCAAATCACTATGTTAACCCTTCCAAACCAAACAGAATTTTTCTCAATTACATTTCCCCAATCACCTAGGGCTTTTTAATTTGTTTATAGGTATTACCCAGGTATCCTAGTTTATTGGACAGCACAGTTAAGTTTAGTATAGTTTCGTTTTCATTCATTCATCTCATTTAAATGCAATTAAGTGCAGCCAACATTATGTAGTTGTAGTTTCTGATGATTAGCATATGTTTTGTGTTGAATTGTGGCTTTACCATCAGATAATCCTGTGTATTACATTGGTACTAAACATTATTGTTTTTTGTTTCAGACTGAACAACACTCCTGTCACGGTCAGACGGGAAGATGATGTACCATCACCAGTTCTATCAAGTAAGAGCATAGATTGGTGAAAGGATTGCAACAAAATGTAACATTTTGGCAGAAAGGAATGCAACTCTGTTTTAGTTTTTCTTGATTGCCTTAGCTAAATGCTTGAAACTGAAATGATACTGTCAAAACTGAATGGACAAACCTCTAAACCACTGGGCATTTGTTCACAACACATTTGAATTTGTCATTCCTTAAAAAAATTTGCAAATGTCTTAGTACTCTTGCAAAAGATTAAATACAATGACAGTTATCACAATTACCAACTGAATATGTCTTACTGAACTAAATTGACAGTTACTTCTCAGTCAAATGGATGCTCAATAGTCCATTGAATTGTCAAAATTTGTCAGGAACATAATACCTTGAATACATTGCATTAGATTATATTTGAACACATTACATATTTATACTTTAAGGACATTTGCTACATTTATGTCAAGTAAAACTAGAACATGACTGATGAAGGAGGAGTTCCACATATCTCAGATGACCAATCATAAGTCTCAGGCCACCCCTAGCTGTAATATTTATTAACTTTTTACAGTAATGACAATCTTTATTTTTCCTATTTTTATGAGCTCCCCTTCAACCAAGACCATTTCTGATCAAGCTTCTTCACACTGTAGAAGCGTCAATTTAGCATCTCAATAAAGCTGCAGATGCTTAGCCAGGAAGTCCTTTCTGGACTTCCTTCAGTCTCTCAGTTTCTGAAAACTATAGCTTACTGCATGAAACATTTATCACTATAACTTGGGATGTCCCAATCCGATCACGTGATCAGAAATCGGGCCAGTCACGGATTTGTAAGTGATCAGTATCTGTAGAAAATAATCAAAATAATAAAAATAATCAAGATAATCAACATTTTTCAAACTAATATGGCAATGTTACCATTTTAGAGTCATGCGGAGCTACAGAGAGATTTCAAAAGGGAACAACAACAGAGGAGAACAAAGAACATTCCTATGTAATTTGTTATTATTGTATGATTCTACTGTATAACTGATTTGAAATTTTGTTTATTGTAGAGAATAATATCTGTTAAGAAAACATTACAATAACAATGTCCATGGCAGTGTGAGTGCAATGTGTGATGTCTAACCTTGAAGCCAACTCGTTGATTTTTTTTTTTTTTTTGGCTTTAATCCCTGTGTACTGCTAATTAACAAACAATAATTTGATTTTTTTTACAGTGCAGTCAACCCCAAGAAGTCCTTGGACCACTACAAGTAAGCTAACATTGGAGGTTTCACTCACTCAACCATAGACCACCAATTAGGGTGACCAGATAAGAGTGGTTGAAATTTGGGATGGGGTCAGTAATTATGGTGTTAATGAACAGTTAGTATGTTAAAGTAAAAACTAGGGCTGTCAATCGATACTGGTAATTTTTGTAATCGCAATTAATCTCTGACTTGAATTGCATGTTCAAAATTCTGTTATTTTGAATTTCAAGGCAGTTTTTAAGCTCATGCTAACAATGTCAAGCAGAAAGTGCCATGAGACCCATCCACTTAATATGGCCTAATGCCTACTTCAAACACAGTTTTCAATAAGTGCATGTAGACCCACTTGTCTACTTCAAAAATACATCTTAAAATGCTTCAACAGTGTGGTCATGAAACCATGACTTACAGCATGGCCCTCCAAAGGTAAAAACTACACAAGAGCTGTATGTATAAATAACAAGTACATTCGTTTAAACATTATTTTAAAAAGTACCTCGTTGTACCAAAGGCAATGCAGCGCAGCTGTGCAATCATAGGGGTTTTTTTTATCGCATATTAAAATCAATCAATCAAATCAAGTTATTGTATGATCTTGTGAATAAAAGGATCGAGGCAATTAATTCAGCACCAGTAATATAGCCTACTCTTTCAAAGATGTCCCAAGTAATCCACATCACATCGCGATTAACGTGTAATGCTGACAGCCCCAGTAAAAACTATCAAAAGAACAAATAAAATAAAATGTATTTTATTCACAAAGTCAGTTGTCTGTCATTGGGAAAAAGAAACACTGTGTGTAAGACTGTGTTGTATGTAACATCTATGTGTATCATTATCCGTTACATAAAATTCATTTTATTTTATTCATTTGTGACTGCAGGCCTATCACATCTGTCTGTGCAGTTTACTTAGTTTACTCTTTCTCAGTGCCTGCCTGCATCTACACTTCTCCTGCCCTCATGTCTGCTCTTCTTCTATCTTCACCTGCTCTTGAGAGCAAAAGGGGAAAGAGTCTCTGTGGACAACACTAAAAAAAATTTTCACAACGATTTATTGAGGCTATAACTAATCAAACCTGGATTTTAGTCTAGTCTACCAACTCTTGTTTTTTTGGCGGCTCCACGCAGCCATAGCAGTACCATACCAGACGTTCATGCGCCACAGAGCAACCCTCGAAGGAATGAATGGGGCCAACCTCTCGTATTATACATCTATTGAATAGACATGCATCAAAATCCAAACATTAGCTGGCTTGGATTCTCCCCAACAGCAGCTCACTTGACCACGATGACGACTTTTCAGGACATACAGGATCGCGGACAACTGCTCGTAATTCAGGACTGTCCTGAATTTTTTGAGACGTCTGGTCATCCTACTGCCAATGCTATACAAGTCTACTTTTCCTAGCATGTGTACACCCAGGGTGTATGAATAAAATGGGGTTAATGCAGAGAAGGAATTTCCCCTGCGGGGGCTTATAATGCCAGTTTTACCTGTACCTTAAGAAAAAATGATAGGATAGGTGGCCAGGCTGCCAGCCAATTGTCTTTATTAACAGGGGCCTGGTGAATACTGGCAATGTTATTTTATGTAATAACGGAATTGCAGAACTGAGAATTTAAAAAAGCTGTAAAAGATTCCATAAGGCCCTAAATTATTTCAGTAACAATATGACAACTATTGGCAGCACCTTTATTGCTGCATTATGCTGATTCCAATGTATCACCTCAGTGGAGTGTGACAGTATAGCACCCAAATTACAAAATACGCTAATATGCCCTGCATGAAATTAAGAAGTGTTTAGTGTTATGTGAGTGATGTATTAATGCACTACTAGTTTAATTTCTTTTTTTCTTTCTATGGTATAATTTTGCCTTTTGTAGAAGTACACTCTGGAGAGCTACAGGGCCAGTTCGGCTCTCCTCTGCCTGTTTCACTGCTTCTTATATGTTTGTACACCAATTGACTATAGATTGTAGATATAGCAGACAGGAACTTAAAGATACTCAATGATACACTGGAGTCACGAAGAATCAGGTGCAACGTGAGTTTAATGTGCCACAACAGCAATAACACATCAACTCGTGAGTCAACCCCGGGATTGGACTGAAGACTCACGACTGAACATTCTCTTATATGCTTGTGGAGATTCGGCATAATCTCCACCTCTTTTTCTTAAACCATCCTATTTACGGCCGATTCTATTGGAAGATAGCCTTTCCTTTTTTGTCCAAATCTGCCTTCGCCATGAGCTAATGGTAGCAACCAATCTGGCCTTTGTCCAAAACTGACCTCAGAGCCTCTGGAAAGTACCAAACCTTCTTCCAATAGCTCCGACCCGTTACGTTTTCTATTTTTTAAAAACTGGGAAGTACCAGTTCTCCCACCAATATCTTCGAACCGTTTATACTCTGTTTTTTAAAAGACATGTGAGCTCTGGGATTTTTCTTTAATTTTGATCCCCTGAGCTCACACATTACACAAACCATACAGACCTTTGAATGTGTGTGTGTCTTTTTGTTCCATTTTTCAGGTGATGCATAGTGTTGTATGTGTGTGCCTTTAACTCATACAAATGTGCTGTGTTTCAATCAGGTGTGTGGTTACAACAACGATTCACTTTCATGGTTATACTGTCACACAACTTAATCATTGAACTCAATCAGCTTATGCAAGATATAATGTTTATCTGATCATTACATGATTATTTCCAATCTTAATCAGTTCCATGCATAGTAAAAACTCGTTTACTTGATCAGCCATAAAATATTACACTACACTTTGCATACAGGCTTAGATGTCATAGCAAAATTGCAAAATAATAGCAGTAAATAGGCTGCTGAATAACACAACAAAGTGTTTGCCATTAATAAGTAGTGGGTAAAACTTGGGTTTGAGTACCTCTCATTTCACAAGGTGGTTGTAACTTTTGTGAGTTAGAGGGTGTCAAAACATGTGGCCATTGATTGAAAATGTTTAAAACAAGAACCACATAACTGAACCTCCTTTTTATGTTTGTACTTTCATCGACATTTCAGCTGTCCTCATCAAGCTGGACCAAATAGTTGAAAATCAGAACGAGATCCTGCAGCTGCTCCGGAGCATGCATTCCGGGACAGCAGCAGATGCTGACGAATTCATCTTGAGAGAGCCATGCACTTCCAGGGAGGCATTGAAGGAACTATGTACCACCCTGGAAGATGTGGAATCACAAAAAAAAATGGTACCGTTCCTCCTTCCCTTCAAAATAGTTTGAAGGGAAATATTTTGTGTTGGAGTCTGACTGATATAACTACATGGGACACGGGCGCAACGCGACAAGACAGCTGCGGGAGACCTGCAGCAGATCACGTCCATTGAAGTCAATGGAAGCTGCTACACTGACCACGGGAGCCGCGCGCACTCGCACAGCAGTTGCGCAACATTTCTCTAGTTTTCTGCGTCAAGTCTATTTTTTTCCTCTATGCGTGACTATGTGGCACTCCAACAGATAAAAACTACATAAAACTGCATAAAAAAGATTATAATCTGTTTTAAAAGGTTATAAACAATACATCATTGTACCAGAGGCAATGTGATGCGATAATGCAACCTTGTGGGTATTTTTTGTTGTTATTTTGCACAGTGAAATCAATCAATATGTATCTATGATCCTGTTATTAAACGATATATTTAATTCATTCAGTACCACTTAATTACTATGCTTCCAAACCCTGAAAAGACATGGAGGGACACACTGCAGTAACAGTGTAGTAGGTAAAACATGTCGTGTCGCCCCGCTTACGTGGCGCATCGCACCCATGTCCCATGTAGTTCAGCTGTAACAGCCATTCATATGTTATTCCTTTTTGTATCATTATTATATCATTCTGTATCATTATTATTATTGTTAATACAATTATTGTAATATAATTATCATTATTATTATTATTTGCAGGTCCATTACCTGGGGCCCTTGGAGGAGGTTCCCTGGGGGCAGCGGTACGAATAATGATGCGGAAAGTGGCCACAAACGAAGTTTGGGCGGGGTTTTCCCTGAAAGGACGCAAAAATAAAGAGGCCTTTCAGGCACTCAACATCTGCCAGTTGATAATAAGTAAGTGCAAAGGGCTCCCAAACAACTGAGATGTCCAGTAAACCACACTGTGTCACATGCTTTTTGTGGAAGGTTCAGGACTGTGCCAAAAATCCCCAAGAAAACAATTAAGACAGAAAAATTGACTCTATCAAGTTTCGGAAGTATTTGTGAAATATAGCTGGGTCTTTTCTTAAAGATTGAGAGGGACTCAGCAGAACGGATAGAGTTTGATAACTCGTTCTTCAGATGAGAAGAGTCTTACTACTGACTTAGGGCTGTGTTGTGTGGTAGCACCAGGCACCTTTCATTAGCAGAGCGCAGTGATCAGGAGGGACTGTACACCAGAATGAGACAGTTCAGGTAGGCAGGAGCTGCTTTAGTTGCTGCTTTGTAAGCAAGCATCAAGCATTTGAATTTGATGCAGGCATCAAACATTCACAACACTAAACAAAAATACATTATTTGAAGAGTCTGTCTTCCTCCATTTATTTAATCACTTGGCATAACAGATCAGCGGGGTTACTGTGACGTCCCTCATTCACATCCGGGGAGCTATGCTATTCTTATGACATTTAGCGCACTTGACTCTGACTTGACTCCTTGTCTGTTGTTGAAGATGCCGTCATTGCGCAGGTAATAAAACTGAGATGCATTCTAGGTCCCGAAAATAAAATTCATAGTAACAATGAAGTCATTTGTAAGCTCAACATTGGATTTAAAAGAGTCTTCTGATTAGACGGAGGGCGCGGCATCAACTGACTTACATGTGTAGTGTTTTTTTTCCACCTTTTTTTCCAAGGGGACAACACGGGGAACGTAATAACCGAATTAACCGACATGAGTAAGATTAAGTCGGTTAGAAAGTCTTAGTGTTGGTTTCGGTATATTTTCGGTTATCGGCCCGGCCCTGACAGCAGGGTGACATGTACTGTTTTGGCCTGGTTGAAGACCAGATGCACAGCCGCATTCTGGATCATCTGCAGCAGTTCAAGTATTCAATGCGTGATATAACGAGAGCCTGACAGGAAGGGTCTGATCTTCCTGATGTTGTACAGGGCAAATCGACACGACCGGGCAATTGAGGCTTGATGAACCTAAAGGTTAGTTGGTAATCAGTCATGACACCCAGGTTTAGTGCAGACTTTGTGGGCATGAGTTGGCTTGACAGGGCTTGACAGTGCAACCGTTTCACCGCATTTGCGACTTTTTGTGCGACTAAAAATAGCGAACTGTAAAAAATATTTAGGGGCATATGTGCGCAAAAAAAAAAAAAGTCAAAGCAGCCAATATTTTTGTCAAGAAAAAATATGATAATATAACCACAGATGTTGGATACTGCACTGACCAACCGCTGTACAGGACAGTTTTTCCCCTACCATTTATTTGGCGTGGCGCCCCCCACGCCAACAAGACCCCACCCAGAAATACAAGGTGTAGATTTAAAAAAACAAAATCCATTAGGCCTATTTAATTTCTATTTTAATCAAAAGAACCTATAAACTGTGTACTTTTTAGGGGCCGATCACACAGAAATGAGACGCTACAAAGGTGGACGCTTCAAGGACGCTTGAAACACTTTGTTATTGAGCTGGCAAGCTGAACGGGAGCTGGTTGCTATCAGAACTAGTGAAGTGTTTCAGGAACTGCCCTCAACAGTCAAAGCAGCATGCTTTTTTTAATATGTCAGCTAATAATTTAGAAGATTTTCCCCCTGTTTCATAATGTTTTTTTCTTAATATCATTTGAGTAAATTTCATTCGTTTTTTCTTACTCATTTCCATTTTTATTCCTGGATTTAGTGTCTTTTTATGTATGTTTACTAATTTTCCCAGTTCCGACTCTAACTGTTCAATCTTTGCTTTTCTCTGGTTTTTCAGATTAGAGCAGTAGCCTATAATTTTTCCCCTTAGAACCACTTTGCAAGCATCCCAAAGAGTTTGTGGGGATACTTCTCCATTGTCATTTTCATCAAAATATAGCTTTATGTCTGTTCTTATTTGTTCCCGCAATGGACCTAGGATCCCTGTATTTAGCCTCCAAATGGTCTTCTGTTTTCAATATTTAATGTTACATTGAAATAGACTGCTGCATGATGGGATAAATCCATAGTCCCAATATTGCAATTTGTAAACTTATACATATCCCTTTGAAACATTAGATAATAATTAAGCCTAGAATAAACCAAATGGGGGAGAAAAAAGAGTAAAGTCCTTTTTAATCTGATTCAGATCTCTCCATATGTCTGAGAGACCCAGCTCCCTCATCATTAGTTTTAGCTTTTTCGTAGTCTTCTTCTCTTGTGTGTAGCAGGGTTTCAATGTGTCCAGGGTTGGGTGTAGTCTAACATTGAAGTCTCCACCACAGATTAGGGTACCATGAGCATCTGAGCCTAGTAACACAAAATTTAATTTCCTAGAAATTAAGATGGCCACCCCTCTCTTTGAGCCCTGTCTATAAGAAGAGGAATATAGATTAATTGATTAGTTTTCATGTTCCAAGTCTGATAAATGTGTTTCTTGGAGGGAAGCTGCTTCTTTCCTCTTTAATTTTGCCATATTTTTGCTTCTTTTGATTGGATTGCCTAGACCATTTACATTATATGTAATGACCTTAATTTACTTAGTATTTTGCATTATATGTCATTTGAGTGTATTTTAATCCCTGCGCGCCTGGATATAAAAAGCATCCTGTACCCCTGGTGCTATAAGTAATGATAGCACCAACGCAAACATTAACTACAACAACATAAAGAACATCATAACAAAAACACACACTAATTTCCAATGATGAGGCCTCTGCCGTGGCCTCATAACTCAGATGGAATGTGAGTTTAGAGGGAAAGTCCTTCCATCTAACTATGAGAGAGGGCCCTCTTAAGCCTCAAAGCTGATACATAGGTCCATTATGTCCAGTAGAATGTCCCGACTTAAAATATTTAGTCCTTATGTCCTTAAAGTTATCTTCCTGATCGGTGTAGTATCACACAAATAAACATACAGAAAGTATCTGTTTGCTAGTATAATATGATTCTCATCATCTCAATGTCAACTCACAAAAAGATGTATGTATGTTTGAAAAGTATGTAATCATTACACTGACTGTTACTTTTCAAGTATCCTGGCGCCGGAATCTTTGGAGTCTCTCTTTAATCTCTTTGATCTGATCCAAAAGGGAAGTTGGGTTTTTCAGAACCGTCAACGCTACCCCCCTCTCTGCCATATCTGCCGTTGCCGTCTCTGCCGAGTTGTAAGTCACCGTGCCGTCCTTGTAGTACACCCATAGTCTGGCCGGGAATGAGGTCTGTAATCTTATGCTTCTTTCCTTCAGCACAGCCTTCGCTTCTGCATAATCCCTCTCGGATGTTGTTCAGTTTCTGGCTGAAGTCTTGTCTAAATTCCCATAGCTCTTTCAGAATAGTTTCAAGATTAACATCATGACTCTGTTCCAGGTCAGTCGGTTGCATGCCCGCTAGCACGTTATCGCTAGCTTGCGATAACCAATCTTCTTCCATGTCGTTGTTTTCCTTTCTTTGTGTGACACTTTTCTTAACTTTCCTGGGCATAATTTTCGACCCGTTTCATTTGCATTTTTATTTGCGCGTCTCTGAGGGATTTTGAGTTGTAGTTGGGCCGTGTTTAATTTCACTGTCGGGTGCCTGCTACTCTATGCTGCCATCACTTCGCCAGCCAGACCGGAAGTCCTAGACAAGACAAAATTACAACATTATTGCAACCTCTAAAACTTCCTCCAGAACCTCTAAAACCTTCTCCAGAACCTTGCAAACATCCTCCAGAACCTCTAAAACTTCAGAATCTCTGAAACCTTCCCAAAATCTCTAAAAGCCTTCTTCAGAATCCCCAAAATTGTTTTATCTCAATTATCTTGTTGGAGGCCAAAATTGTAATTGAAAATAAAATTGAATTAATTGCCCAGCCGTAAAGGACATTATAAAATTCAGTTGTGGACATTAATTGCTTAATAGTCACCTGATTCCCTTCCATTTGGAACCCCACTGGAATCTTATAACCACGAGATTCCTGAAAATCTGTCAGCATCAAACTCACACATGAGTGCAGGCACATACATACACACCCTCTCTATGGATCTCTGTAGATTATTCACGTTATACTGTTTTAACTTATTTTTTTGTGTATTTAGGGGCATGCCAGAGGAACTTCAAAGTAAAACAGACAGAGGTGGAGGACGCGATTGCGACAACCCTCAAGTTTGCACCCCACCGAGGAAAGAAGCAGGTGTGTGTGTGTGTGTGTGTGTGTGTGTGTGTGTTTGCCAGCGTGTGTGTTTGTGTTGCCTACAGTTGTATTAATTTGAAAATACTGTCCTAAACCCCAGGGCTTCCATAACGTAAATTGATGCATGTTTGGCTTGCTGTTTTGCTTTATAGATGGCACAACTTTTAAAGCTCTGAAGTAAAAACACTTAAGCTCATTATATGTATCATACTATTTGGCTGGTTTAAAAGAAAAAGGTTCAGTTGATATAATAATAATAATAATAATAACATAATAATAACTTTATTTATATAGCACCTTTAAAGACAGAGTTTACAAAGTACTTTGACAACAAAACAGAAACAGGGTACTCAAGGGCAAGTGGCAAGTACGAAGTCATGCCAGACAGGCAAACCAATTTAAAAGTTATGATGATATAAGCCAGCAAATAGAAATAGAAGTAGTTATTTTAAGAGTAATAAAAGCAAGAAAAAGAAGTCATAAAAAAATAGACAATAAACAATGGAAACAAAGTGTAAGACCACTATGTAATAAAATAACTAAAGTAAAATACAGGAAAGAAACTGGGAAGATAAATAATTTGAGATTTAAAAAGTAAAAGAAGAAAAAGAAAAAGGGAGAGGACGACATCACAAGAAGGCAAGTCTATAAAAGTGGGTTTTAAGAAGTGATTTAAAGGGGACATATGCAAAACTCACTTTTTGCGTCCTCCTGTATTTCCATTTGGGTTTCTACTGCTCCTATAAACACTCCAAGCGTGGAAAAAAAACATCCAGATGTTTTCTGTGAGTCAGTTGAACAATTTTGGTGTCAGTAGGCTCTGGTTCAAAACCTGCGTTGGGATAGAAATTTTCAGTGTGGTAAATGAGCAGCATAATCTTGGGATAGGTGGGTGTGGCCAGCAACAGTCCATTTGCAGGTTAGACCCCCCCCTTACATCAATGTGTAGAAAAATAATGTAGGAACATTTTTTTCTTAAAATTATATGTATACATACTGTGTTGGGGGTTCTGGAGCCATTTTGTGATCAAATTTTACTTCCCCATATGAAAATGCTTGACCGGAAGTGATGTAGGAAGAGGGAGAGCGGTCAATACGACAATAGGAAAACAATGGATCCTGGTGCAGATTCTGACCCAAAGGAAACTTTAAATGTGTACAGTTACACATACGACGGACCGCAGCCCTACAATTATGAGTCTGTTTTGCGCCCCAGAGAGCAGGGAGAGACCTGGGGGAGAATTAATGGCCAGAGGAGAGAGGTTGAGCAGTGGTGCCGGGAGAATCAGTGGAGAGTAGGGCAGGTGTCTTGATGAGAGACCGATGTTAGCTTATACGCATTACCTACGGATGTGAAATACTGTGCTCATATCCCAATATCATACAGATTACTATCATGTATCAGGCAATAAAAAACTAGTATTGATCATCTTATACAGGCCTGATACTTACCAATAAAAGAAACTAAAGAGCTTGTTTACGTTCTGTCTCATACTCGTTCATATCAGTCCACACTACGTGGTAGCGCTTTACCGTTACCGTCCGTGTGAGAGAGAGAGAGCGAGAGAGAGGCGAGATAAACACTGTCTTTAGGGCAGAAATAATTCATTACTCTGACTTCTATATATCTATGTATGTATGTAACCTATATTTATCTGTAATCACACAACAGGGGAGAAATGTTAGGAACACCATTCAATATAATGCACCCTAATACACCACCATCACTTAGTACGACCTTAGTAATAAACATGAAGTAGAATTATCACCTTCCTGGCAATATTAACAAACACTGAAAATGTATAAACTTCCCAAATATAGAATTTGTAGCAGAGCTGTTATATTGGATTGAATTAGATTGTACAAGTGTTCCTAATTAAATAGTGACTGTAGATAGCTAATTGATGAGGTGAATAGTAAAAATTCTACACTATGCATATATATATACACATACACATAAAAAGTACAAGTTGCTTGTATTTAGGTCATAGACTTAGACTTTTATTGTCATTTAGTGCACAAGTGTAACAGAACAAAATTTCATATGGCTCAGCACAGAATTAAAAATATAAAAATATGCTCTGGGTCCACGTGCTGCAGCACATGACACAACAACCTATACATATCATGTTGCTTCTCATGAATGAAATCATTATGTTGAGTAAGTAGGTAGTTAGCAAATGTTAGAAAACAAGACAGTGTACAGTTCACATTTACACCCAGCTGTGTCTCTGTCGGATCCGTGACCGTGTCTCCACCGGCGGCAGGACCAGTAGCTGCTGCTGACAGCGGTCCTGATGAAGCTGTGGACACCGAAGGCACCGCACCGGGTGTGAGTCACACCTGGTTCTTGCTTCGGCATCCCATGCTGAACTCTATCCGATCAGTTGGATGATAATCCTCCGGTCTAAAGTGAGCGCCACACACGACCGCGCTGTGTGGGGCAGAGGTGAAGTCTCGTGACTGATAGCGTCCTGGTGCCGTGCCGGCTGGCAAGCTGCCGTTGCAAAAATAAAGGAAAGAGTGCACGACCTTCAAGTCGGCCAGATCTGACTGCTGTCGGGAAATCCGACATCAGGTGTCGCCAAAACGCTATCATGTTCAGCCTTGTGTTTCTTCAGCTGCACAAAACGCACCCAGGCACGGAAGATAGCACCGTATTTTTTTCCTGTTAGGAAAAACGATAGACACAAACTGGTGGACAGGCTGTGTGTCCTGACAGGCTGGAGTTTGTGTAACCTCCACAAACGCAATAATTTACCATGTTGATGATAAATTAACGCAATCCAAAACTACTGTAAGCACAGACTCACTGTAACACGACTGCCCCCACACTGATGGCAGCGCCTAGCCTAGCACGTAACTCCCTCTTGTGATGTAATATGACGCAATTTTGGGGGGGGTAATTTTTAGACAAGATTACACATGTATTTTGTAAAAAGTATAACCTGCAATATGCTCTTTAAACAGCTCATTCTGACAGGGACTGAAACTGGCAAGAATATAGCTGGTGAGATCTCTGCATGTGAGAGTGATTTTGTGCAAAGAACTTAATGAACGTGTTTTGTATAGCCCATAGACCAATTCTAACTTGTTTACAAAGAGTATAACATGTCCCCTCAGAAGTTACTGAGTCCGCAAGCCTTATCGCCTCAGGTAGGTCCATTCCAAAGTCGGGGGCTCTGATGGAAAAGGCCCGGTTCCCTTTAGATTTCAGTCTCTACTTTGGGACGGCCAGGAGGCCCTCACCTGAGGATCTAAGGCTGCAGACTCACTTGTATGGAGTCAACATTTCTGTCAAATTCCTTGGAGCCAGACCCAGACGAGCTTTAAAAGTGATCAGTAAAATCTTAAAATCAATTCTAAAACGAACAGGGAGCCAGTGAAGGGAAGCCAAGACTGTGGTAATGTGATGTGTCTGTTAAAACCAGTGAGAAGCCTAGCTGCTGCATTTTGGACCAGTTGTAGGCGAGAGAGGGACTTTTGCTGTTTGCCGGAGAGGAAGGAGTTGCAGTTATCAATTCTGGAAAAAATGAACGCATATCAGGGGTGTGCATCTCTCCAATAAAAGACGATTCCATATGTATCTCGATAATGGGGAAGATACGATTAAAAAATGATACATTTTAAAATGGAACGATTCGATTCAGTAGGATTTCAATACGATTCGATATGGCGGCTCAATTCGAGGGGGTATGATGCAATGATAGTTCCTTTTTGAAAATAGACAATCATTTTACAGTATGAATTAACATGTCAGTACTGTAAATGTGGCATTTCCTTCAAAAAGATTTATCAAAGACTAGAGAAGAAGTGTGTTTGTAACTTTTGTCATGTTTATTAGAGTAACATTTAACAACAACATGTAAGAGCTCTCCAAAGCCCTTCTGGCTGAAAAATAAACAGTATTTCTGGTTTTGCTGCACAAATTAAAGTCAAAGAAACAACAAAGAGAGAGATCTGTGTACAAACTCACAGCGCTAACTGACTGCGACAGTCTTGTGAGAGTTTATTTGAGGGAGTCAACTGTGCTTAAAATAACCGGAAGTTTTATTTGTTTCTGCGCATGATTTCCTGTTCCGCATGATCTGCTCTGTGCTGAATTGCTGCGTTGTGCTCCGGCATAAAAATAGAAGCTCTGCATATCTGCTGCAGATGCTCCGGAGCACCACAGCTGTGACAGAGCTAGTGGAACCACAAACATTGATTAGAATTGAAACGTATCAGCTCCACTGCACACGCATCTGGTGGAATTTAGGGGTTACGGGAGGGAGCAGGAGACAGTCAAAGAGGGAGATGCAGCTTTCAGCAGCTGCATCGAAACATTAAACCGATTTATAACTTTTCAATCGGGCCATCAGCTGGTTCAGTTGAGGCCAATTAATGTGTACCAATGCACTTGCATCTTTTTAAATCAAAACTGATTTTCCGATTCAAATCGGTTATTCGTTACACCCCTAGTTGATATAATTTTTCAAATTTTTCAATTTTTTACTAGGTGTCAGGTCAATTTTCCCATTTATATCAGTCTTTCACTATTCACTATTCCTATTTCATATTGCATGTAGTTTGGGCCTTTTCTGTCTGTCTCCATGTCTTAAACCTTATCTGGCCCACAAGGTCAGCATAAAATATAGCCAAAAATATAATTTCTCTCTGTGTACGCAAAGGCAATTCATCTCTCATTCACCCGGGAGCTGAGGCTCCAGGTCTGAATGCTTGATAATTTATTTCAAAGAAAAATAACACCCAAAGGACAGCTCTCTGTTTTTCATGATCACCACAAATTATTGCCATTACACAGGCATTTGAACTGGTGAGCCAAATATAATTTTAGACCCTGCATTGGCTGTTTAAAGCCAAGTCTTAGAAACTTTTGTTTGTTTGTATGATTGTGACGTGTGTTGCAATAAAAGCTTATCTAACATGACTTTTTTCTATTTTACAGGGGGGTGAAGCAGAAAATGCAAAAACAGCATCAAGTCAGGACTAGGGGCTGTGTTCCTATGTCTCTTTCTTCCTTCATGTTTCTTTATGTTCTTGTTGCAGTGTTCCTCCTTCTTTGTTTCTTTCTGTATGTTCCTGTTCCCATTGCAGTGTTCCTGGCTTAGCAGAAATTGGTCATGTTCGCTCCCCTTGCTTTTTTTTTCATAATAAATCAGACAAATGTCAGTGTTGACAGAATTTTTTTCTCTCGGTTTTTCAGTGAGTATGTGATGGTGACACTTTAAATCTATTGGTATTGATATGAATGGTATGTTAAAAAAGGAAAACTTGGCTGTTTTAACTTGGAAGGAACACTTGAGGAGAACATTCTGGTAACCTTCTTATAATGTTCAGTTAACCTTTCAAGAATGGTTTGGGAACATCAAAATAACCTTCTGGTTATGTCCAGAAAACTTGCCCTTTAACTTGAAAGAACGTTTGAGGGAAGACGTTTTGGTAACCTTCTTACAACGCACGATTAACCTTCCAAGAACATTCAGGGAACATCAATATAACCTTCTGGTTACGTCAGGAAAACTTGCCATTTTAACATGCAGGGAAAGTTTTACGGAGACATTCTGGTAACCTTCTTTAAACGTTCAATTAACCTTCCAAGAACGTTCTGGGAACCTCAATAACCTTCTGGTTACATCAGGAAAACTTGCAGTTTTAACTTGGAAGGAATGTTTTAGGGGACACATTCTGGTAACCTTCATTAAACATTCAATTAACCTTCCAAGAATGTTCTGGGAACATCAGTATAACCTCCTGGTTACGTCAGGAAAACTTGCCGTTTTAACATGCAGGGAACGTTTTACGGAGAACATTCTGGTAACCTTCTTTAAATGTTCAATTAACCTTCCAAGAACGTTCTAGGAACCTCAAATAACCCTTCTGGTTACATCAGGAAAACTTGCAGTTTTAACTTGGAAGGAACGTTTTAGGGGAAACGTTCTGGTAACCTTCATTAAACATTCAATTAACCTTCCAAGAATGTTCTGGGAACATCAGTATAACCTCCTTGTTACGTCAGGAAAACTTGCCGTTTTAACATGCAGGAACGTTTTACGGAAAACATTCTGGTAACCTTCTTTAAACGTTCAATTAACCTTCCAAGAACGTTATGGGAACATCAGTATAACCTCCTGGTTACGTCAGGAAAACTTGCGTTTTAACTTGGAAGGAACGTTTTAGGGGAAACATTCTGGTAACCTTCTTTAAACATTCAATTTAACCTTCCAAGAATGTTCTGGGAACATCAACATAACATTCCGGTTACGTCAGGAAAACTTGCCGTTTTAACTTGGAAGGAACGTTTTAGGGGAAACATTCTGGTAACCTTCTTTAAACATTCAATTAACCTTCCAAGAATGTTCTGGGAACATCAACATAACATTCCGGTTACGTCAGGAAAACTTGCCGTTTTAACATGCAGGGAACGTTTTACGGAGAACATTCTGGTAACCTTCTTATAACATTCAATTAACCTTCCAAGAATGTTCCGGGAACCTCAAAATAACCTTCTGTTTACATCAGGAAAACTTGCAGTTTTAACTTGGAAGGAACGTTTTAGGGGAAACGTTCTGGTAACTTTCTTTAAACGTTCAATTAACCTTCCAAGAATGTTCTGGGAACATCAACATAACATTCTGGTTACGTCAGGAAAACTTGCCGTTTATACCAGTATATTACGTTGTGTTGCAACGTTGAAAAAACGTTCCTACAGCTTAAAACAAACGTTCCCAGAATGTTTAGGGAACCAAAATTTGTTAGCTGGGTATGGCCTATTTTGGGGCTACAGAGGATCAATTTTGGGCTACTGTGGTCCGTTTTGGGCTACTTCAATCCATTTTGGGCTACTTTCTTCTGTTTTGGGCTAGTGTGGTCCGTTTTGGGCTACTTCGATCCGTTTTGGGCTACTTTGGTCTGTTTTGGGGCTACTGTGGATCTATTTTGGGCTACTGTGGTCCGTTTTGGGCTACTGTGGTCTGTTTTGGGCTACTTTGATCCGTTTTGGGCTACTTCGGTCCATTTTGGGCTACTTTTTCCTGTTTTGGGCTACTGTGATCCGTTGTGGGCTACTTTTGTCTGTTTTGCGGCTACTGTCGATTTATTTTGGGCTACTGTGGTCCGTTTTGGGACTTTGGTCTGTTTGGGTGTACTGTGGATCTATTTTGGGCTACTGTGTCCGTTTTGGGCTAATTTTTCCTGTTTTGGGCTACTTTGGTCTGTTTTGGGGCTACTGTGGATCTATTTTGGGCTACTGTGGTCCGTTTTGGGCTAATTTTTTTCTGTTTTGGGCTACTGTAATCCGTTTTGGGCTACTTTGGTCTGTTTTGTGGCTACTGTGGATCTATTTTGGGCTACTGTGGTCCGTTTTGGGCTACTTTGATCCGTTTTGGGCTACTTCGCCCCATTTTGGGCTACTTTTTCCTGTGTTGGGCTACTGCGGTCCGTTTTGGGCTACGTTTTCCTGTTTTGGGCTAGTGTGGTCCGTTTTGGGCAACTTCGATCCGTTTTGGGCTACTTTGGTCTGTTTTGGGTGCTACTGTGGATCTATTTTGGGCTACTGTGGTCCGTTTTGGGCTAATTTTTCCTGTTTTGGGCTACTGTAATCCGTTTTGGGCTACTTTGGTCTGTTTTGGGGCTACTGTGGATCTATTTTGGGCTACTGTGGTCCGTTTTGGGCTACTTTGATCCGTTTTGGGCTACTTCGGTCCATTTTGGGCTACTTTTTCGTGTGTTGGGGCTACTGTGGATCTATTTGGGCTACTGTGGTCGTTTTGGGCTACTTTTTCCTGTTTTGGGCTACTGTGGTCCGTTTTGGGCTACTGTGGTCCGGTTTGGGCTACTTTGGTCTGTTTTGGGGCTACTGTCGATTTATTTTGGGCTACTGTGGTCCGTTTGGGGCTAATTTTTCCTGTTTTGGGTTACTTTGGTCTGTTTTGGGGCTACTGTGGATCTATTTTGGGCTACTGTGGTCCGTTTTGGGCTACTTTGATCCGTTTTGGGCTACTTCGGTCCATTTTGGGCTACTTTTTCCTGTGTTGGGGCTACTGTGGATCTATTTTGGGCTACTGTGGTCTGTTTTGGGCTTTTTCCTGTTTTGGCTAGTGTGGTCCGTTTTGGGCTACTTCGATCCGTTTTGGGCTACTTTGGTCTGTTTTGGGGCTACTGTGGATCAATTTTGGGCTACTGTGGTCCGTTTTGGGCTTTTTCCTGTTTTGGGCTAGTTTGGTCCGTTTTGGGCTACTGTGGTCCGTTTTGGGCTACTTCAATCCATTTTGGGCTACTTTTTCCTGTTTTGGGCTCGTGTGGTCCGTTTTGGGCTACTTTTTCCTGTTTTGGGCTACTGTGATCCGTTTTGGGCTACTTTGGTCTGTTTTGGGGCTACTGTGGATCTATTTTGTGCTACTGTGGTCCGTTTTGGGCTACTGTGGTCCGTTTTGGGCTACTTTGGTCTGTTTTGGGGCTACTGTCGATTTATTTTGGGCTACTGTGGTCCGTTTTGGGCTACTGTGGTCTGTTTTGGGCTACTTTGATCCGTTTTGGGCTACTTCGGTCCAATTTGGGCTACTTTTTCCTGTTTTGGGCTACTGTGATCCGTTGTGGGCTACTTTTGTCTGTTTTGCGGCTACTGTCGATTTATTTTGGCTACTGTGGTCCGTTTTGGCTACTTTGGTCTGTTTGGGTGCTACTGTGGATCTATTTTGGGCTACTGTGGTCCGTTTTGGGCTAATTTTTCCTGTTTTGGGCTACTTTGGTCTGTTTTGGGGCTACTGTGGATCTATTTTGGGCTACTGTGGTCCGTTTTGGGCTAATTTTTTTCTGTTTTGGGCTACTGTAATCCGTTTTGGGCTACTTTGGTCTGTTTTGGGGCTACTGTGGATCTATTTTGGGCTACTGTGGTCCGTTTTGGGCTAATTTTTTTCTGTTTTGGGCTACTGTAATCCGTTTTGGGCTACTTTGGTCTGTTTTGTGGCTACTGTGGATCTATTTTGGGCTACTGTGGTCCGTTTTGGGCTACTTGATCCGTTTTGGGCTACTTCGCCCCATTTTGGGCTACTTTTTCCTGTGTTGGGCTACTGCGGTCCGTTTTGGGCTACGTTTTCCTGTTTTGGGCTAGTGTGGTCCGTTTTGGGCAACTTCGATCCGTTTTGGGCTACTTTGGTCTGTTTGGGTGCTACTGTGGATCTATTTTGGGCTACTGTGGTCCGTTTTGGGCTAATCTTTCCTGTTTTGGGCTACTGTAATCCGTTTTGGGCTACTTTGGTCTGTTTTGGGGCTACTGTGGATCTATTTTGGGCTACTGTGGTCCGTTTTGGGCTACTTTGATCCGTTTTGGGCTACTTCGGTCCATTTTGGGCTACTTTTTCGTGTGTTGGGGCTACTGTGGATCTATTTTGGGCTACTGTGGTCCGTTTTGGGCTACTTTTTCCTGTTTTGGGCTACTGTGGTCCGTTTTGGGCTACTTCGATCCGTTTTGGGCTACTTTGGTCTGTTTTGGGGCTACTGTGGATCAATTTTGGGCTACTGTGGTCCGTTATGGCTACTTTTTTCTGTTTTGGCTAGTTTGGTCCGTTTTTGGGGCTACTGTGGTCCGTTTTGGGCTACTTTTTCCTGTTTTGGGCTACTGTGATCCGTTGTGGGCTACTTTGGTCTGTTTTGGGGCTACTGTGGATCTATTTTGGGCTACTGCTGTCCGTTTTGGGCTACTTTGGTCTGTTTTGGGCTACTGTGGATCTATTTTGGGCAAATGTGGTCTGTTTTGGGCTACTTTGGTCCGTTTTGGGGCTACTGTGGATCTATTTTGGGCTACGTCGGTCCGTTTTGGGCTATTTTGATCCGTTTTGGGCTATTTTGGTCTG
Source organism: Epinephelus cyanopodus (assembly GCA_026686955.1). Classification (NCBI taxonomy): domain Eukaryota; kingdom Metazoa; phylum Chordata; class Actinopteri; order Perciformes; family Serranidae; genus Epinephelus; species Epinephelus cyanopodus. The sequence goes on along the minus strand of JAMWDX010000028.1, from coordinate 27,336 downwards.
TTTGGGTGCTACTGTGGATCTATTTTGGGTACTGTGGTCCGTTTTGGGCTAATTTTTCCTGTTTTGGGCTACTGTAATCCGTTTTGGGCTACTTTGGTCTGTTTTGGGGCTACTGTGGATCTATTTTGGGCTACTGTGGTCCGTTTTGGGCTACTTTGATCCGTTTTGGGCTACTTCGGTCCATTTTGGGCTACTTTTTCCTGTGTTGGGCTACTGTGGATCTATTTTGGGCTACTGTGGTCCGTTTTGGGCTACTTTTTCCTGTTTTGGGCTACTGTGGTCCGTTTTGGGCTACTTCGATCCGTTTTGGGCTACTTTGGTCTGTTTTGGGGCTACTGTGGATCAATTTTGGGCTACTGTGGTCCGTTATGGGCTACTTTTTCCTGTTTTGGGCTAGTTTGGTCCGTTTGGGGCTACTGTGGTCCGTTTTGGGCTACTTTTTCCTGTTTTGGGCTACTGTGATCCGTTGTGGGCTACTTTGGTCTGTTTTGGGGCTACTGTGGATCTATTTTGGGCTACTGCTGTCCGTTTTGGGCTACTTTGGTCTGTTTTGGGCTACTGTGGATCTATTTTGGGCAAATGTGGTCTGTTTTGGGCTACTTTGGTCCGTTTTGGGGCTACTGTGGATCTATTTTGGGCTACGTCGGTCCGTTTTGGGCTATTTTGATCCGTTTTGGGCTATTTTGGTCTGTTTGGGTGCTACTGTGGATCTATTTTGGGCTACTGTGGTCCATTTTGGGCTAATTTTTCCTGTTTTGGGAAACTGTGGTCCGTTTTGGGTTAGTTTGATGCGTTTTGGGCTACTTTGGTCTGTTTTGGGGCTACTGTGGATTTATTTTGGGCTAATGTGGTCCGTTTTGGGCTACTTTGGTCCGTTTTGGGGCTACTGTGGATCTATTTTGGGCTACGTAGGTCCGTTTTGGGCTATTTTGATCCGTTTTGGGCTACTTTGGTCTGTTTGGGTGCTACTGTGGATCAATTTTGGGCTAGTGTGGTCCGTTTTGGGCTACTTCGATCCGTTTTGGGCTACTTTGGTCTGTTTGGGTGCTACTGTGGATCTATTTTGGGCTACTTTGATCCGTTTTGGGCTACTTCGTCCATTTTGGGCTTTTGGGCTACTTTTCTATTTGGGGCTACTGTGGATCTATTTTGTGCTACTGTGGTCCGTTTTGGGCTACTGTGGTCCGTTTTGGGCTACTTTGGTCTGTTTTGGGGCTACTGTCGATTTATTTTGGGCTACTGTGGTCCGTTTTGGGCTACTTTTTCCTGTTTTGGGCTACTGTGATCCGTTGTGTGCTACTTTGGTATGTTTTGGGGCTACTGTGGATCTATTTTGGGCTACTGTGGTCCGTTTTGGGCTACTGTGGTCTATTTTTGGCTACCTTGATCCGTTTTGGGCTACTTCGCCCCATTTTGGGCTACTTTTTCCTGTGTTGGGCTACTTCGCCCCATTTTGGGCTACTTTTTCCTGTTTTGGGCTAGTGTGGTCCGTTTTGGGCAACTTTGATCCGTTTTGGGCTACTTTGATCTGTTTTGGGTGCTACTGTGGATCTATTTGGGCTACTGTGGTCCGTTTTGGGCTAATTTTTCCTGTTTTGGGTTACTTTGGTCTGTCTTGGGCTGTGGATCTATTTTGGGCTACTGTGGTCCGTTTTGGGCTACTTTGATCCGTTTTGGGCTACTTCGGTCCATTTTGGGCTACTTTTTCCTGTGTTGGGGCTACTGTGATCTATTTTGGGCTACTGTGGTCTGTTTTGGGCTACTTTCCTGTTTTGGGCTAGTGTGGTCCGTTTTGGGCTACTTCGATCCGTTTTGGGCTACTTTGGTCTGTTTTGGGGCTACTGTGGATCAATTTTGGCTACTGTGGTCCGTTTTGGGCTACTTTTCCTGTTTTGGGCTAGTTTGGTCCGTTTTGGGCTACTGTGGTCCGTTTTGGGCTACTTCAATCCATTTTGGGCTACTTTTTCCTGTTTGGGCTCGTGTGGTCCGTTTTGGCTACTTTTTCCTGTTTTGGGCTACTGTGATCCGTTTTGGGCTACTTTTTCCTGTTTTGGGGCTACTGTGGATCTATTTTGTGCTACTGTGGTCCGTTTTGGGCTACTGTGGTCCGTTTTGGGCTACTTTGGTCTGTTTTGGGGCTACTGTCGATTTATTTTGGGCTACTGTGGTCCATTTTGGGCTACTTTGATCCGTTTTGTGCTACTTCGGTCCATTTTGGGCTACTTTTTCCTGTGTTGGGGCTACTGTGGATCTATTTTGGGCTACTGTGGTCCGTTTTGGGCTACTTTTTCCTGTTTTGGGCTACTGTGATCCGTTTTGGGCTACTTTGGTCTGTTTTGGGGCTACTGTGGATCTATTTTGTGCTACTGTGGTCCGTTTTGGGCTACTGTGGTCCGTTTTGGGCTACTTTGGTCTGTTTTGGGGCTACTGTCGATTTATTTTGGGCTACTGTGGTCCTTTTTGGGCTACTTTTTCCTGTTTTGGGCTACTGTGATCCGTTTTGGGCTACTGTGGTCCGTTTTGGGCTACTGTGGTCCGTTTTGGGCTACCTTGATCCGTTTTGGGCTACTTCGCCCCATTTTGGGCTACTTTTTCCTGTGTTGGGCTACTGCGGTCCGTTTTGGGCTACTTTTTCCTGTTTTGGGCTAGTGTGGTCCGTTTTGGGCAACTTCGATCCGTTTTGGGCTACTTTGGTCTGTTTGGGTGCTACTGTGGATCTATTTTGGGCTACTGTGGTCCGTTTTGGGCTAATTTTTCCTGTTTTGGGCTACTGTGATCCGTTGTGGGCTACTTTGGTCTGTTTTGGGGCTACTGTGGATCTATTTTGGGCTACGTCGGTCCGTTTTGGGCTACTGTGGTCCGTTTTGGGCTACCTTTGATCGTTTTGGGCTACTTCGGTCCATTTTGGGCTACTTTTTCCTGCTTTGGGGCTACTGTGGATCTATTTTGGGTTACTGTGGTCCGTTTTGGGCTACTTTTTCCTGTTTTGGGCTAGTGTGGTACGTTTTGGGCTACTTCGATACGTTTTGGGCTACTTTGGTCTGTTTTGGGGCTACTGTGGATCAATTTTGGGCTACTGTGGTCCGTATTGGGCTACTTTTTCCTGTTTTGGGCTAGTTTGGTCCGTTTTGGGCTACTGTGGTCCGTTTTGGGCTACTTCAATCCATTTTGGGCTACTTTTTCCTGTTTTGGGCTCGTGTGGTCCGTTTTGGGCTACTTTTTCCTGTTTTGGGCTACTGTGATCCGTTTTGGGCTTCTTTGGTCTGTTTTGGGGCTACTGTGGTCTATTTTTGGCTACCTTGATCCGTTTTGGGCTACTTCGCCCCATTTTGGGTTACTTTTTCCTGTGTTGGGCTACTGCGGTCCATTTTGGGCTACTTTTTCCTGTTTTGGGCTAGTGTGGTCCGTTTTGGGCAACTTTGATCCGTTTTGGGCTACTTTGATCTGTTTGGGTGCTACTGTGGATCTATTTTGGGCTACTGTGGTCCGTTTTGGGCTAATTTTTCCTGTTTTGGGTTACTTTGGTCTGTTTTGGGCTACTGTGGATCTATTTTGGGCTACTGTGGTCCGTTTTGGGCTACTTTGATCCGTTTTGGGCTACTTCGGTCCATTTTAGGCTACTTTTTCCTGTGTTGGGGCTACTGTGGATCTATTTTGGGCTACTGTGGTCCGTTTTGGGCTACTTTTTCCTGTTTTGGGATAGTGTGGTCCGTTTTGGGCTACTTCGATCCGTTTTGGGCTACTTTGGTCTGTTTTGGGGCTACTGTGGATCAATTTTGGGCTACTGTGGTCCGTTTTGTGCTACTTTTTCCTGTTTTGGGCTACTGTGGTCCGTTTTGGGCTACTTTTTCCTGTTTTGGGCTAGTTTGGTCCGTTTTGGGCTACTGTGGTCCGTTTTGGGCTACTTCAATCCATTTTGGGCTACTTTTTCCTGTTTTGGGCTCGTGTGGTCCGTTTTGGGCTACTTTTTCCTGTTTTGGGCTACTGTGATCCGTTTTGGGCTACTTTTTCCTGTTTTGGGGCTACTGTGGATCTATTTTGTGCTACTGTGGTCCGTTTTGGGCTACTGTGGTCCGTTTTGGGCTACTTTGGTCTGTTTTGGGGCTACTGTCGATTTATTTTGGGCTACTGTGGTCCATTTTGGGCTACTTTGATCCGTTTTGTGCTACTTCGGTCCATTTTGGGCTACTTTTTCCTGTGTTGGGGCTACTGTGGATCTATTTTGGGCTACTGTGGTCCGTTTTGGGCTACTTTTTCCTGTTTTGGGTTACTGTGATCCGTTTTGGGCTACTTTGGTCTGTTTTGGGGCTACTGTGGATCTATTTTGTGCTACTGTGGTCCGTTTTGGGCTACTGTGGTCCGTTTTGGGCTACTTTGGTCTGTTTTGGGGCTACTGTCGATTTATTTTGGGCTACTGTGGTCCTTTTTGGGCTACTTTTTCCTGTTTTGGGCTACTGTGGTCCGTTTTGGGCTACCTTGATCCGTTTTGGGCTACTTCGCCCCATTTTGGGCTACTTTTTCCTGTGTTGGGCTACTGCGGTCCGTTTTGGGCTACTTTTTCCTGTTTTGGGCTAGTGTGGTCCGTTTTGGGCAACTTCGATCCGTTTTGGGCTACTTTGGTCTGTTTGGGTGCTACTGTGGATCTATTTTGGGCTACTGTGGTCCGTTTTGGGCTAATTTTTCCTGTTTTGGGCTACTGTGATCCGTTGTGGGCTACTTTGGTCTGTTCTGGGGCTACTGTGGATCTATTTTGGGCTACGTCGGTCCGTTTTGGGCTACTGTGGTCCGTTTTGGGCTACCTTGATCCGTTTTGGGCTACTTCGGTCCATTTTGGGCTACTTTTTCCTGCTTTGGGGCTACTGTGGATCTATTTTGGGTTACTGTGGTCCGTTTTGGGCTACTTTTTCCTGTTTTGGGCTAGTGTGGTACGTTTTGGGCTACTTCGATACGTTTTGGGCTACTTTGGTCTGTTTTGGGGCTACTGTGGATCAATTTTGGGCTACTGTGGTCCGTATTGGGCTACTTTTTCCTGTTTTGGGCTAGTTTGGTCCGTTTTGGGCTACTGTGGTCCGTTTTGGGCTACTTCAATCCATTTTGGGCTACTTTTTCCTGTTTTGGGCTCGTGTGGTCCGTTTTGGGCTACTTTTTCCTGTTTTGGGCTACTGTGATCCGTTTTGGGCTTCTTTGGTCTGTTTTGGGGCTACTGTGGTCTATTTTTGGCTACCTTGATCCGTTTTGGGCTACTTCAATCCATTTTGGGCTACTTTTTCCTGTTTTGGGCTCGTGTGGTCCGTTTTGGGCTACTTTTCCCTGTTTTGGGCTACTGTGATCCGTTTTGGGCTACTTTGGTCTGTTTTGGGGCTACTGTGGATCTATTTTGTGCAAATGTGGTCCGTTTTGGGCTACTGTGGTCCGTTTTGGGCTACTTTGGTCTGTTTTGGGGCTACTGTCGATTTATTTTGGGCTACTGTGGTCCGTTTTGGGCTACTTTGATCCGTTTTGTGCTACTTCGGTCCATTTTGGGCTACTTTTTCCTGTGTTGGGGCTACTGTGGATCTATTTTGGGCTACTGTGGTCCGTTTTGGGCTACTTTTTCCTGTTTTGGGCTACTGTGATCCGTTTTGGGCTACTTTGGTCTGTTTTGGGGCTACTGTGGATCTATTTTGTGCTACTGTGGTCCGTTTTGGGCTACTGTGGTCCGTTTTGGGCTACTTTGGTCTGTTTTGGGGCTACTGTCGATTTATTTTGGGCTACTGTGGTCCTTTTTGGGCTACTTTTTCCTGTTTTGGGCTACTGTGATCCGTTGTGGGCTACTTTTGTCTGTTTTGGGGCTACTGTGGATCTATTTTGGGCTACTGTGGTCCGTTTTGGGCTACTGTGGTCCGTTTTGGGCTACCTTGATCCGTTTTGGGCTACTTCGATCCGTTTTGGGCTACTTTTTCCTGTGTTGGGCTACTGCGGTCCGTTTTAGGCTACTTTTTCCTGTTTTGGGTTAGTGTGGTCCGTTTTGGGCAACTTCGATCCGTTTTGGGCTACTTTGGTCTGTTTGGGTGCTACTGTGGATCTATTTTGGGCTACTGTGGTCCGTTTTGGGCTAATTTTTCCTGTTTTGGGTTACTTTGGTCTGTTTTGGGGCTACTGTGGATCTATTTTGGGCTACTGTGGTCCGTTTTGGGCTACTTTGATCCGTTTTGGGCTACTTCGGTCCATTTTGGGCTACTTTGGTCTGTTTGGGTGCTACTGTGGATCTATTTTGGGCTACTGTGGTCCGTTTTGGGCTACTTTTTCCTGTTTTGGGCTACTTCGATCCGTTTTGGGCTACTTTGGTCTGTTTTGGGTTTACTGTGGATCTATTTTGGGCTACGATGGTCCGTTTTGGGCTACTTTTTCCTGTTTTGGGGCTACTGTGGATCAATTTTGGGCTACTGTGGTCCGTTTTGGGCTACTTTTTCCTGTTTTGGGCTAGTTTGGTCCGTTTTGGGCTACTGTGATCCGTTTTGGGCTACTTCAATCCATTTTGGGCTACTTTTTCCTGTTTTGGGCTACTGTGGTCCGTTTTGGGCTACTTTTTCCTGTTTTGGGCTACTGTGATCCGTTTTGGTCTACTTTGGTCTGTTGTGGGGCTACTGTGGATCTATTTTGTGCTACTGTGGTCCGTTTTGGGCTACTGTGGTCCGTTTTGGGCTACTTTGGTCTGTTTTGGGGCTACTGTCGATTTATTTTGGGCTACTGTGGTCCGTTTTGGGCTACTTTTTCCTGTTTTGGGCTACTGTGATCCGTTGTGGGCTACTTTTTCCTGTTTTGGGCTAGTTTGGTCTGTTTTGGTGCTACTGGGGATCTATTTTGGGCTACTGTGGTCCGTTTTGGGCTACTTCAATCCATTTTGGGCTACTTTCTTCTGTTTTGGGCTAGTGTGGTCCGTTTTGGGCTACTTCGATCCGTTTTGGGCTACTTTGTTCTGTTTTGGGCTACTTTGGTCTGTTTTGGGGCTACTGTGGATCTATTTTGTGCTACTGTGGTCCGTTTTGGGCTACTTCGATCCGTTTTGGGCTACTTTGGTCTGTTTGGGTGCTACTGTGGATCTATTTTGGGCTACTGTGGTCCGTTTTGGGCTAATTTTTCCTGTTTTGGGCTACTTTGGTCTGTTTTGGGGCTACTGTGGATCTATTTTAGGCTACTGTGGTCCGTTTTGGGCTAATTTTTTTCTGTTTTGGGCTACTGTAATCCGTTTTGGGCTACTTTGGTCTGTTTTGTGGCTCCTGTGGATCTATTTTGGGCTACTGTGGTCCGTTTTGGGCTACTGTGGTCCGTTTTGGGCTACTTTGATCCGTTTTGGGCTACTTCGCCCCATTTTGGGCTACTTTTTCCTGTGTTGGGCTACTGCGGTCCGTTTTGGGCTACGTTTTCCTGTTTTGGGCTAGTGTGGTCCGTTTTGGGCAACTTCGATCCGTTTTGGGCAACTTCGATCCGTTTTGGGCTACTTTGGTCTGTTTGGGTGCTACTGTGGATCTATTTTGGGCTACTGTGGTCCGTTTTGGGCTAATTTTTCCTGTTTTGGGCTACTGTAATCCGTTTTGGGCTACTTTGGTCTGTTTTGGTGCTACTGTGGATCTATTTTGGGCTACTGTGGTCCGTTTTGGGCTATTTTGATCCGTTTTGGGCTACTTCGGTCCATTTTGGGCTACTTTTTCCTGTGTTGGGGCTACTGTGGATCTATTTTGGGCTACTGTGGTCCGTTTTGGGCTACTTTTTCCTGTTTTGGGCTACTTTGGTCTGTTTTGCGGCTACTGTCGATTTATTTTGGGCTACTGTGGTCCGTTTTGGGCTACTTTTTCCTGTTTTGGGCTACTGTGATCCGTTTTGGGCTACTTTTTCCTTTTTTGGGCTACTTTGGTCTGTTTTGGTGCTACTGTGGATCTATTTTAGGCTACTGTGGTCTGTTTTGGGCTACTTCAATCCATTTTGGGCTACTTTCTTCTGTTTTGGGCTAGTGTGGTCCGTTTTGGGCTACTTCGATCCGTTTTGGGCTACTTTGGTCTGTTTTGGGCCTACTGTGGATCTATTTTGGGCTACTATGGTCCGTTTTGGGCTACTGTGGTCTGTTTGGGTGCTACTGTGGATCTATTTTGGGCTACTGTGGTCCGTTTTGGGCTACTTTGATCCGTTTTGGGCTACTTCGGTCCATTTTGGGCTACTTTTTCCTGTGTTGGGGCTACTGAGGATCTATTTTGGGCTACTGTGGTCCGTTTTGGGCTACTTTTTCCTGTTTTGGGCTAGTGTGGTCCGTTTTGGGCTACTTCGATCCGTTTTGGGCTACTTTGGTCTGTTTTGGGGCTACTGTGGATCAATTTTGGGCTACTGTGGTCCGTTATGGGCTACTTTTTCCTGTTTTGGGCTAGTTTGGTCCGTTTTGGGCTACTGAGGTCCGTTTTGGGCTACTTCAATCCATTTTGGGCTACTTTTTCCTGTTTTGGGCTCGTGTGGTCCGTTTTGGGCTACTTTTTCCTGTTTTGGGCTACTGTGATCCGTTTTGGGCTACTTTGGTCTGTTTTGGGGCTACTGTGGATCTATTTTGTGCTACTGTGGTCCGTTTTGGGCTACTTTTTCCTGTTTTGGGCTAGTGTGGTCCGTTTTGGGCTACTTTTTCTTGTTTTGGGCTAGTGTGGTCCGTTTTGGGCAACTTCGATCCGTTTTGGGCTACTTTGGTCTGTTTTGGTGCTACTATGGATCTATTTTGGGCTACTGTGGTCCGTTTTGGGCTACTGTGGTCTGTTTGGGTGCTACTGTGGATCTATTTTGGGCTACTGTGGTCCGTTTTGGGCTACTTTGATCCGTTTTGGGCTACTTCGGTCCATTTTGGGCTACTTTTTCCTGTGTTGGGGCTACTGAGAATCTATTTTGGGCTACTGTGGTCCGTTTTGGGCTACTTTTTCCTGTTTTGGGCTAGTGTGGTCCGTTTTGGGCTACTTCGATCAGTTTTGGGCTACTATGGCCTATTTTGGGGCTACAGTGGATCTATTTTGGGCTACGTCGGTCCGTTTTGGGCTATTGTGGTCCGTTTTGGGCTACTTTGATCCGTTTTGGGCTACTTTGGTCTGTTTTGGGTTTACTGTGGATCTATTTTGGGCTACTGTGGTCCGTTTTGGGCTACTTTTTCCTGTTTTGGGCTAGTGTGGTCCGTTTTGGGCTACTTCGATCAATTTTGGGCTACTTTGGTCTGTTTTGTGGCTACTGTGGATTTATTTTGGGTTACTGTGTTCCATTTTGGGCTACTTTTTCCTGTTTTGGGCTACTGTGATCCGTTTTGGGCTACTTTGGTCTGTTTTGGGGCTACTGTGGATCTATTTTGGGCTACTGTGGTCCGTTTTGGGCTACTTTGATCCGTTTTGGGCTACTTTGATCTGTTTTGGGGCTACTGTTGATTTATTTTGGGCTACTGTGGTCCATTTTGGGGTAATGTGGTCCGTTTTGGGCTACTTTGGTCTGTTTTGGGGCTACTGTCGATTTATTTTGGGCTACTGTGGTCCGTTTTGGGCTACTTTTTCCTGTTTTGGGCTACTTTGATCCGTTTTGGGCTACTTCGGTCCATTTTGGGCTACTTTTTCCTGTGTTGGGGCTACTGAGAATCTATTTTGGGCTACTGTGGTCCATTTTGGGCTACTTTTTCCTGTTTTGTGCTACTGTGATCCGTTTTGGGCTACTTTGGTCTGTTTTGGGGCTACTGTGGATCTATTTTGGGCTACTGTGGTCCGTTTTGGGCTACTTTGATCCGTTTTGGGCTACTTTGATCTGTTTTGGGGCTACTGTTGATTTATTTTGGGCTACTGTGGTCCGTTTTGGGCTACTTTGGTCTGTTTTGGGGCTACTGTGGATCTATTTTGGGCTACTGTGGTCCGTTTTGGGCTACTTTTTCCTGTTTTGGGCTACTGTGATCCGTTGTGTGCTACTTTGGTCTGTTTTGGGGCTACTGTGGATCTATTTTGGGCTACTGTGGTCCGTTTTGGGCTACTGTGGTCCATTTTGGGCTACCTTGATCCGTTTTGGGCTACTTCGCCCCATTTTGGGCTACTTTTTCCTGTGTTGGGCTACTGCGGTCCATTTTGGGCTACTTTTTCTTGTTTTGGGCTAGTGTGGTCCGTTTTGGGCAACTTTGATCCGTTTTGGGCTACTTTGATCTGTTTGGGTGCTACTGTGGATCTATTTTGGGCTACTGTGGTCCGTTTTGGGCTAATTTTTCCTGTTTTGGGTTAATTTGGTCTGTTTTGGGGCTACTGTGGATCTATTTTGGGCTACTGTGGTCCGTTTTGGGCTACTTTGATCCGTTTTGGGCTACTTCGGTCTGTTTTGGGCTACTTTTTCTTGTGTTGGGGCTACTGTGGATCTATTTTGGGCTACTGTGGTCCGTTTTGGGCTACTTTTTCCTGTTTTGGGCTAGTGTGGTCCGTTTTGGGCTACTTCGATCCGTTTTGGGCTACTTTGGTCTGTTTTGGGGCTACTGTGGATCAATTTTGGGCTACTGTGGTCCGTTTTGGGCTACTTTTTCCTGTTTTGGGCTAGTTTGGTCCGTTTTGGGCTCGTGTGGTCCGTTTTGGGCTACTTTTTCCTGTTTTGGGCTACTGTGATCCATTTTGGGCTACTTTGGTCTGTTTTGGGGCTACTGTGGATCCATTTTGTGCTACTGTGGTCCGTTTTGGGCTACTGTTGTCCGTTTTGGGCTACTTCGGTCCATTTTGGGCTACTTTTTCCTGTGTTGGGGCTACTGAGAATCTATTTTGGGCTACTGTGGTCCGTTTTGGGCTACTTTTTCCTGTTTTGGGCTAGTGTGGTCCGTTTTGGGCTACTTTTTCCTGTTTTGGGCTAGTGTGGTCCGTTTTGGGCTACTTCGATCAATTTTGGGCTACTTTGGTCTGTTTTGGGGCTACTGTGGATTTATTTTGGGTTACTGTGTTCCATTTTGGGCTACCTTTTCCTGTTTTGGGCTACTTTGATCCGTTTTGGGCTACTTCGGTCCATTTTGGGCTACTTTTTCCTGTGTTGGGGATACTGAGAATCTATTTTGGGCTACTGTGGTCCGTTTTGGGCTACTTTTTCCTGTTTTGGGCTAGTGTGGTCCGTTTTGGGCTACTTCGATCAGTTTTGGGCTACTATGGCCTATTTTGGGGCTACAGTGGATCTATTTTGGGCTACTGTGGTCCGTTTTGGGCTATTGTGGTCCGTTTTGGGCTACTTTGATCCGTTTTGGGCTACTTTGGTCTGTTTTGGGTTTACTGTGGATCTATTTTGGGCTACTGTGGTCCGTTTTGGGCTACTTTTTCCTGTTTTGGGCTAGTGTGGTCCGTTTTGGGCTACTTCGATCAATTTTGGGCTACTTTGGTCTGTTTTGGGGCTACTGTGGATTTAATTTGGGCTACTGTGGTCCATTTTGGCCTACTTTTTCCTGTTTTGGGCTACTGTGATCCGTTTTGGGCTACTTTGGTCTGTTTTGGGGCTACTGTGGATCTATTTTGGGCTACTGTGGTCCGTTTTGGGCTACTTTGATCCGTTTTGGGCTACTTTGATCTGTTTTGGGGCTACTGTTGATTTTTTGGGCTACTGTGGTCCGTTTTGGGCTACTACTTTGGTCTGTTTTGGGGCTACTGTGGATCTATTTTGGGCTACTGTGGTCCATTTTGGGGTAATGTGGTCCGTTTTGGGCTACTTTGGTCTGTTTTGGGGCTACTGTCGATTTATTTTGGGCTACTGTGGTCCGTTTTGGGCTACTTTTTCCTGTTTTGGGCTACTTTGATCCGTTTTGGGCTACTTCGGTCCATTTTGGGCTACTTTTTCCTGTGTTTGGGCTACTGAGAATCTATTTTGGGCTACTGTGGTCCATTTTGGGCTACTTTTTCCTGTTTTGGGCTAGTGTGGTCCGTTTTGGGCTACTTCGATCAGTTTTGGGCTTATGGCCTATTTTGGGGCTACAGTGGATCTATTTTGGGCTACTGTGGTCCGTTTTGGGCTATTGTGGTCCGTTTTGGGCTACTTTGATCCGTTTTGGGCTACTTTGGTCTGTTTTGGGTTTACTGTGGATCTATTTTGGGCTACTGTGGTCTATTTTGGGCTACTTTTTCCTGTTTTGGGCTAGTGTGGTCCGTTTTGGGCTACTTCGATCAATTTTGGGCTACTTTGGTCTGTTTTGGGGCTACTGTGGATTTATTTTGGGCTACTGTGGTCCGTTTTGGGCTACTTTGGTCAGTTTTGGGCTACTGTGGATCTATTTTGGGCTACTGTGGTCCATTTTGGGGTAATGTGGTCCGTTTTGGGCTACTTTGGTCTGTTTTGGGGCTACTGTCGATTTATTTTGGGCTACTGTGGTCCGTTTTGGGCTACTTTTTCCTGTTTTGGGCTACTGTGATCCGTTTTGGGCTACTTTGGTCCGTTTTGGGCTACTTTTTCCTGTTTTGGGCTAGTGTGGTCCGTTTTGGGCTACTTCGATCAATTTTGGGCTACTTTGGTCTGTTTTGGGGCTACTGTGGATTTATTTTGGGCTACTGTGGTCCATTTTGGGCTACTTTTTCCTGTTTTGGGCTACTGTGATCCGTTTTGGGCTACTTTGGTCTGTTTTGGGGCTACTGTGGATCTATTTTGTGCTACTGTGGTCCGTTTTGGGCTACTGTGGTCCGTTTTGGGCTACTTTGGTCTGTTTTGGGGCTACTGTCGATTTATTTTGGGCTACTGTGGTCCGTTTTGGGCTACTTTTTCCTGTTTTGGGCTACTGTGATCCGTTGTGTGCTACTTTGGTCTGTTTTGGGGCTACTGTGGATCTATTTTGGGCTACTGTGGTCCGTTTTGGGCTACTTCGGTCCATTTTGGGCTACCTTGATCCGTTTTGGGCTACTTCGCCCCATTTTGGGCTACTTTTTCCTGTGTTGGGCTACTGCAGTCCATTTTGGGCTACTTTTTCCTGTTTTGGGCTAGTGTGGTCCGTTTTGGGCAACTTTGATCCGTTTTGGGCTACTTTGATCTGTTTGGGTGCTACTGTGGATCTATTTTGGGCTACTGTGGTCCGTTTTGGGCTAATTTTTCCTGTTTTGGGTTAATTTGGTCTGTTTTGGGGCTACTGTGGATCTATTTTGGGCTACTGTGGTCCGTTTTGGGCTACTTTGATCCGTTTTGGGCTACTTCGGTCCATTTTGGGCTACTTTTTCTTGTGTTGGGGCTACTGTGGATCTATTTTGGGCTACTGTGGTCCGTTTTGGGCTACTTTTTCCTGTTATGGGCTAGTGTGGTCCGTTTTGGGCTACTTCGATCCGTTTTGGGCTACTTTGGTCTGTTTTGGGGCTACTGTGGATCAATTTTGGGCTACTGTGGTCCGTTTTGGGCTACTTCAATCCATTTTGGGCTACTTTTTCCTGTTTTGGGCTACTGTGGTCCGTTTTGGGCTACTTTTTCCTGTTTTGGGCTACTGTGATCCGTTTTGGGCTACTTTGGTCTGTTTTGGTGCTACTGTGGATCTATTTTGGGCTACTGTGGTCCGTTTTGGGCTACTGTGGTCTGTTTGGGTGCTACTGTGGATCTATTTTGGGCTACTGTGGTCCGTTTTGGGCTACCTTGATCCGTTTTGGGCTACTTCGCCCCATTTTGGGCTACTTTTTCCTGTGTTGGGCTACTGCGGTCCGTTTTGGGCTACTTTTTCCTGTTTGGGCTACTGTGGTCCGTTTTGGGCAACTTCGATCCGTTTTGGGCTACTATGGCCTATTTTGGGGCTACAGTGGATTTATTTTGGGCTACTGTGGTCCGTTTTGGGCTACTTTGGTCAGTTTTGGGCTACTGTGGATCTATTTTGGGCTACTGTGGTCCATTTTGGGGTAATGTGGTCCGTTTTGGGCTACTTTGGTCTGTTTTGGGGCTACTGTCGATTTATTTTGGGCTACTGTGGTCCGTTTTGGGCTACTTTTTCCTGTTTTGGGTTACTTTGGTCTGTTTTGCGGCTACTGTCGATTTATTTTGGGCTACTGTGGTCCGTTTTGGGCTACTTTTTCCTGTTTTGGGCTACTGTGATCCGTTTTGGGCTACTTTTTCCTTTTTTGGGCTAGTTTGGTCTGTTTTGGTGCTACTGTGGATCTATTTTAGGCTACTGTGGTCCGTTTTGGGCTACTTCAATCCATTTTGGGCTACTTTCTTCTGTTTTGGGCTAGTGTGGTCCGTTTTGGGCTACTTCGATCCGTTTTGGGCTACTTTGGTCTGTTTTGGGCCTACTGTGGATCTATTTTGGGCTACTATGGTCCGTTTTGGGCTACTGTGGTCTGTTTGGGTGCTACTGTGGATCTATTTTGGGCTACTGTGGTCCGTTTTGGGCTACTTTGATCCGTTTTGGGCTACTTCGGTCCATTTTGGGCTACTTTTTCCTGTGTTGGGGCTACTGTGGATCTATTTTGGGCTACTGTGGTCCGTTTTGGGCTACTTTTTCCTGTTTTGGGCTAGTGTGGTCCGTTTTGGGCTACTTCGATCCGTTTTGGGCTACTTTGGTCTGTTTTGGGGCTACTGTGGATCAATTTTGGGCTACTGTGGTCCGTTATGGGCTACTTTTTCCTGTTTTGGGCTAGTTTGGTCCGTTTTGGGCTACTGTGGTCCGTTTTGGGCTACTTCAATCCATTTTGGGCTACTTTTTCCTGTTTTGGGCTCGTGTGGTCCGTTTTGGGCTACTTTTTCCTGTTTTGGGCTACTGTGATCCGTTTTGGGCTACTCCGGTCTGTTTTGGGGCTACTGTGGATCCATTTTGTGCTACTGTGGTCCATTCTGGGCTACTGTTGTCCGTTTTGGGCTACTTTGGTCTGTTTTGGGTCTACTGTCGATTTATTTTGGGCTACTGTGGTCCGTTTTGGGCTACTTTTTCCTGTTTTGGGTCTACTGTGATCCGTTGTGGGCTACTTTGGTCTGTTTTGGGGCTACTGTGGATCTATTTTGGGCTACTGTGGTCCGTTTTGGGCTACTGTGGTCCGTTTTGGGCTACCTTGATCCATTTTGGGCTACTTCGCCCCATTTTGGGCTACTTTTTCCTGTGTTGGGCTACTGCGGTCCGTTTTGGGCTACTTTTTCTTGTTTTGGGCTCGTGTGGTCCGTTTTGGGTAACTTCGATCCGTTTTGGGCTACTTTGGTCTGTTTTGGTGCTACTGTGGATCTATTTTGGGCTACTGTGGTCCGTTTTGGGCTACTGTGGTCTGTTTGGGTGCTACTGTGGATCTATTTTGGGCTACTGTGGTCCGTTTTGGGCTCCTTTGATCCGTTTTGGGCTACTTCGGTCCATTTTGGGCTACTTTTTCCTGTGTTGGGGCTACTGAGAATCTATTTTGGGCTACTGTGGTCCGTTTTGGGCTACTTTTTCCTGTTTTGGGCTAGTGTGGTCTGTTTTGGGCTACTTCGATCAGTTTTGGGCTACTATGGCCTATTTTGGGGCTACAGTGGATCTATTTTGGGCTACGTCGGTCCGTTTTGGGCTATTGTGGTCCGTTTTGGGCTACTTTGATCCGTTTTGGGCTACTTTGGTCTGTTTTGGGTTTACTGTGGATCTATTTTGGGCTACTGTGGTCCGTTTTGGGCTACTTTTTCCTGTTTTGGGCTAGTGTGGTCCGTTTTGGGCTACTTCGATCAATTTTTGGCTACTTTGGTCTGTTTTGGGGCTACTGTGGATCTATTTTGGGCTACTGTGGTCCGTTTTGGGCTACTTTGATCCGTTTTGGGCTACTTTGATCTGTTTTTGGGCTACTGTTGATTTTTTTTGGGCTACTGTGGTCCGTTTTGGGCTACTTTGGTCTGTTTTGGGGCTACTGTGGATCTATTTTGGGCTACTGTGGTCCATTTTGGGGTAATGTGGTCCGTTTTGGGCTACTTTGGTCTGTTTTGGGGCTACTGTCGATTTATTTTGGGCTACTGTGGTCCGTTTTGGGCTACTTTTTCCTGTTTTGGGCTACTTTGATCCGTTTTGGGCTACTTCCGTCCATTTTGGGCTACTTTTTCCTGTGTTGGGGCTACTGAGAATCTATTTTGGGCTACTTTGGTCCATTTTGGGCTACTTTTTCCTGTTTTTGGCTAGTGTGATCCGTTTTGGGCTACTTTGGTCCGTTTTGGGGCTACTGTGGATCTATTTTGGGCTACGTCAGTCCGTTTTGGGCTACCTTGATCCGTTTTGGGCTACTTCGCCCCATTTTGGGCTACTTTTTCCTGTGTTGGGCTACTGCGGTCCGTTTTGGGCTACTTTTTCTTGTTTTGGGCTAGTGTGGTCCGTTTTGGGCAACTTCGATCCGTTTTGGGCTACTTTGGTCTGTTTTGGTGCTACTGTGGATCTATTTTGGGCTACTGTGGTCCGTTTTAGGCTACTGTGGTCTGTTTGGGTGCTACTGTGGATCTATTTTGGGCTACTGTGGTCCGTTTTGGGCTACTTTGATCCGTTTTGGGCTACTTCGGTCCGTTTTGGGCTACTTTTTCCTGTGTTGGGGCTACTGAGAATCTATTTTGGGCTACTGTGGTCCATTTTGGGCTACTTTTTCCTGTTTTGGGCTAGTGTGGTCCGTTTTGGGCTACTTCGATCAGTTTTGGGCTACTATGGCCTATTTTGGGGCTACAGTGGATCTATTTTGGGCTACGTCGGTCCGTTTTGGGCTATTGTGGTCCGTTTTGGGCTACTTTGATCCGTTTTGGGCTACTTTGATCTGTTTTGGGTTTACTGTGGATCTATTTTGGGCTACTGTGGTCCATTTTGGGCTACTTTTTCCTGTTTTGGGCTAGTGTGGTCCGTTTTGGGCTACTTCGATCAATTTTGGGCTACTTTGGTCTGTTTTGGGGCTACTGTGGATTTATTTTGGGCTACTGTGGTCTATTTTGGGCTACTTTTTCCTGTTTTGGGCTACTGTGATCCGTTTTGGGCTACTTTGGTCTGTTTTGGGGCTACTGTTGATTTATTTTGGGCTACTGTGGTCCGTTTTGGGCTACTTTGGTCAGTTTTGGGCTACTGTGGATCTATTTTGGGCTACTGTGGTCCATTTTGGGGTAATGTGGTCTGTTTTGGGCTACTTTGGTCTGTTTTGGGGCTACTGTGGATTTATTTTGGGCTACTGTGGTCCGTTTTGGGCTACTTTTTCCTGTTTTGGGCTACTGTGATCCGTTGTGGGCTACTTTGGTCTGTTTTGGGGCTACTGTGGATCTATTTTGGGCTACTGCGGTCCGTTTTGGGCTACTTTGGTCTGTTTTGGGGCTACTGTGGATCTATTTTGGGCTACTGTGGTCCGTTTTGGGCTACTTCAATCCATTTTGGGCTACTTTCTTCTGTTTTGGGCTAGTGTGGTCCGTTTTGGGCTACTTCGATCCGTTTTGGGCTACTTTGGTCTGTTTTGGGGCTACTGTGGATCTATTTTGGGCTACTATGGTCCGTTTTGGGCTACTGTGGTCTGTTTGGATGCTACTGTGGATCTATTTTGGGCTACTGTGGTCCGTTTTGGGCTACTTTGATCCGTTTTGGGCTACTTCGGTCCATTTTGGGCTACTTTTTCCTGTGTTGGGGCTACTGTGGATCTATTTTGGGCTACTGTGGTCCGTTTTGGGCTACTTTTTCCTGTTTTGGGCTAGTGTGGTCCGTTTTGGGCTACTTCGATCCGTTTTGGGCAACTTTGGTCTGTTTTGGGGCTACTGTGGATCAATTTTGGGCTACTGTGGTCCGTTTTAGGCTACTTTTTCCTGTTTTGGGCTAGTTTGGTCCGTTTTGGGCTACTGAGGTCCGTTTTGGGCTACTTTTTCCTGTTTTGGGCTACTGTGATCCGTTTTGGGCTACTTTGGTCTGTTTTGGGGCTACTGTGGATCCATTTTGTGCTACTGTGGTCCGTTTTGGGCTACTGTTGTCCGTTTTGGGCTACTTTGGTCTGTTTTGGGTCTACTGTCGATTTATTTTGGGCTACTGTGGTCCGTTTTGGGCTACTTTTTCCTGTTTTGGGCTACTGTGATCCGTTGTGGGCTACTTTGGTCTGTTTTGGGGCTACTGTGGATCTATTTTGGGCTACTGTGGTCCGTTTTGGGCTACTGTGGTCCGTTTTGGGCTACATTGATCCGTTTTGGGCTACTTCGCCCCATTTTGGGCTACTTTTTCCTGTGTTGGGCTACTGCGGTCCGTTTTGGGCTACTTTTTCTTGTTTTGGGCTAGTGTGGTCCGTTTTGGGCAACTTCGATCCGTTTTGGGCTACTTTGGTCTGTTTTGGTGCTACTGTGGATCTATTTTGGGCTACTGTGGTCCGTTTTAGGCTACTGTGGTCTGTTTGGGTGCTACTGTGGATCTATTTTGGGCTACTGTGGTCCGTTTTGGGCTACTTTGATCCGTTTTGGGCTACTTCGGTCCATTTTGGGCTACTTTTTCCTGTGTTGGGGCTACTGAGAATCTATTTTGGGCTACTGTGGTCCGTTTTGGGCTACTTTTTCCTGTTTTGGGCTAGTGTGGTCCGTTTTGGGCTACTTCGATCAGTTTTGGGCTACTATGGCCTATTTTGGGGCTACAGTGAATCTATTTTGGGCTACTTCGGTCCGTTTTGGGCTATTGTGGTCCGTTTTGGGCTACTTTGATCCGTTTTGGGCTACTTTGGTCTGTTTTGGGTTTACTGTGGATCTATTTTGGGCTACTGTGGTCCGTTTTGGGCTACTTTTTCCTGTTTTGGGCTAGTGTGGTCCGTTTTGGGCTACTTCGATCAATTTTGGGCTACTTTGGTCTGTTTTGGGGCTACTGTTGATTTATTTTGGGCTATTGTGGTCCGTTTTGGGCTACTTTGGTCTGTTTTGGGGCTACTGTGGATCTATTTTGGGCTACTGTGGTCCATTTTGGGGTAATGTGGTCCGTTTTGGGCTACTTTGGTCTGTTTTGGGGCTACTGTTGATCAATTTTGGGCTACTATGGTCCGTTTTGGGCTACTTTTTCCTGTTTTGGGCTAGTTTGGTCCGTTTTGGGCTACTGTGGTCCGTTTTGGGCTACTTCAATCCATTTTGGGCTACTTTGTCCTGTTTTGAGCTCGTGGGGTCCGTTTTGGGCTACTTTTTCCTGTTTTGGGCTACTGTGATCCGTTTTGGGCTACTTTGGTCTTTTTTGGGGCTACTGTGGATATATTTTGGGCTACTGTGGTCCGTTTTGGGCTACTTTGGTCTGTTTTGGGGCTACTGTCGATTTATTTTGGGCTACTGGGGTCCGTTTTGGGCTACTTTTTCCTGTTTTGGGCTACTGTGATCCGTTGTGGGCTACTTTGGCCTGTTTTGGGGCTACTGTGGATCTATTTTGGGCTACTGTGGTCCGTTTTGGACTACCTTGATCCATTTTGGGCTACTTCGCCCCATTTTGGGTTACTTTTTGGGCTACTGCGGTCCGTTTTGGGACTTTTTGGCTACTTTTTGGGCTGTTTGTTGTTTTTTTTTGGCTACTTCGATCCGTTGTGGGCTACTTTGGTCTGTTTTGGGGCTACTGTGGATCTATTTTGGGCTACTGTGGTCCGTTTTGGGCTACTTTGGTCCGTTTTGGGCTACCTTGATCCGTTTTGGGCTACTTCGCCCCATTTTGGGCTACTTTTTCCTGTGTTGGGCTACTGCGGTCCGTTTTGGGCTACTTTTTCCTGTTTTGGGCTAGTGTGGTCCGTTTTGGGCAACTTTGGTCTGTTTTGGTGACACTGTGGATCTATTTTGGGCTACTGTGGTCCGTTTTGGGCTACTTTGATCCGTTTTGGGCTACTTCGGTCCATTTTGGGCTACTTTTTCCTGTGTTGGGGCTACTGTGGATCTATTTTGGGCTACTTAGGTCCGTTTTGGGCTAATTTTTCCTGTTTTGCGTTACTTTGGTCTGTTTTGGGGCTAATGTGGATCTATTTTGGGCTACTGTGGTCCGTTTTGGGCTACTTTGATCCGTTTTGGGCTACTTCGGTCCATTTTGGGCTACTTTTTCCTGTTTTGGGGCTACTGTGGATCTATTTTGGGCTACTGTGGTCCGTTTTGGGCTACTTTTTCCTGTTTTGGGCTAGTGTGGTCCGTTTTGGGCTACTTCGATCCGTTTTGGGCTACTTTGGTCCGTTTTGGGCTACTGTGGTCCGTTTTGGGCTACTTCAATCCATTTTGGGCTACTTTTTCCTGTTTTGGGCTACTGTGGTCCGTTTTGGGCTACTTTTTCCTGTTTTGGGCTACTTTTTCCTGTTTTGGGCTACTGTGATCCGTTTTGGGCTACTTTGATCCGTTTTGGGCTACTTCGGTCCATTTTGGGCTACTTTTCCCTGTGTTGGGGCTACTGTGGATCTATTTTGGGCTACTGTGGTCCGTTTTGGGCTACTTTTTCCTGTTTTGGGCTAGTGTGGTCCACTTTTCTCGAAGCTTATAGGGCAACTTCAGCACAATGCTTCTCATGTTTGATGGCAAATCCAATTCCTTCATATACATGATATTTTCTGTTGCATTGCAGCATCCACGAAGAAAGAGAGCAAAGGCTTGCAATGCTTGAACATCTTCACCTTTAATAGGTGTCCAGCTGAAAACTTTGTCCATATAAGCAGAGGTTATCTTTTGTTCATTTCCAAAATATTCTCGAAGAAGAATTTTGGCTCTCTGGTATCCTTGATCTGGAGGAAGATGTTGGCAGCTTTGCACTATATCTCGCGGCTGCCCCCTGGTGTACTGTTCAAGATAGTGCAGGCAGTCGCCAAGGTTGTTTGTTTTTCCCTCCACTCCATTTTCAAATGCTCTCATAAAAGCTTGGTACTGAAGAGGATCTCCGGTAAACAGTGGAATGTCTCTTGGTGGGAGAGAAGAAGAAAGATTTTGTTGGACTAATAAAGTAGTGATGTCATTTTGTCTTTCCATGATATTGACAATATCATTTTGACTGTTATCCCTCAGCATTGGAGTTTGAGAGTGAACATGGCCCACTGAACTTCTCTGTACATCGGTGTGGGTCTGCATGCTGGACCTCAAATGAGTTTCTTGCACTTGATTTGTCACCTGAGTCTGGATGTTGTTTTTTACTGATGGTTTTGGAATCTGTTCCTGTGTCCTTTCCTTTGGACAAACAACCAGTGGTGGAGGTAAGTTATCAGTTAGCTCTTTTTCAAGAATGTAAGAAGCTGCAGTAGGATTGAGATTACTGATGGGTTGAGCATTAGCCTTTTCAAAATAAGAGTGCATTTTATCTGACACTCTTGAACCACTCCTTGATGCATTAGCTTCCAATACACTGATTTTAGCATTAGCAGCTGCCATCTCAGTTTCCAACTCCAGTCTTTCTTTTTCCTTCCTCAGTTGTTCCTCTTGTGCCTCTATTAGATGTTTTTTCTTCAATGCTGCAACACGTTCCATAAGAGCTGCTCTCTCAGCTTCAGCCTTGATGCGTGCAGATGATGTTTTAGAGATACGTGATAACTGAGATGAAGCTTTTACATGGCTTGATTTAGAGCGTGAGATGTTAGAAACACTATCCCCAGGTCCAATTTCCTCATTATCAACATCAACATGTTCAGAGCACTCAACATCACGTTGTGCATATGGCTGACCAGCATCAATAAGCCACTTTTTCACATTTTCTACAAAGTCATTATAGATTGTCATTTGTGTGTGAAACCATTTGTTTTGTCTTTCCACTTCATCCTGGGGTATAGGCAAGGTTAAGAAAGACTCATGCTCCTCCTTTGCTTCATCACAGCATTTGATGAAAGTGGACAATTCATATTGCACATCAGTGACATTTTCCTTTGATTCCATAAGCATCCGAAGACCTTTCATAAGTTTGCTTGCTTGCTTGCATTTTGATTTTCTTGCTGCTTGATGCCTTTCTATGCGGTATGTCAGACCCTTTGCAGTGACTTTGATGTCTCTTTTTTCCGATGGCATGGACATGTTACCGTCTGGCTTTGCATTAGTAACGTCAGACATTGTGTGTGCTTCCTCTTTAATACACGCGTCAAACTTTGCAGCATAG
The DNA here is from genome assembly GCA_026686955.1 of Epinephelus cyanopodus. Taxonomy (NCBI): domain Eukaryota; kingdom Metazoa; phylum Chordata; class Actinopteri; order Perciformes; family Serranidae; genus Epinephelus; species Epinephelus cyanopodus. The sequence continues at coordinate 5,381 of JAMWDX010000028.1, read as the reverse complement.
CCATAAACAATTTATGAAAGCAACGTCAAGCTCATTGCACGATTCTTTCAATGTAGGCCATGCAATACCACATCCACAAAATGTATAGAAACTGAATTGAAACAATATATCACACCACAACCGGAACCTACAGGACCAAACAGAAACAATGTATCGCTCAGTCCGCAACCATTTGCGCAGACACATATTACGTGACATTTCACGCTAATAAGGCCCACAAATAAGCACAGCAACAACAATTCAAATAATCAGCACCAGTCTCATTCATGTCCGACACAACTGACAACGCCAAAAGACAATACTGAGCAGTGAGAACATGACAGTCAACTCCAATCGTTGCACCGCTTTCCAATACAGCTTTACAGTGAATGTTTGTCTCATGCACATACCATCTCTGTGCGATGTTTCTTGGCTGTGATGTGGTTCCTTCTGGCTTTGCTGTGCCTTGATATTACGTGGCTGCAGGTCCTTTGTTTAACTTGTCGGTGAGGGCTTTCCTTTCCGCGCGCCTCCAATGTGCATTCTTTCATGAAATCCAGAGAATCAATTTTTCCAATAAATGATCCTCCTTTCCTGTTTTCTTGTCCGAGGTTGGGTTTACTGTGGGTTATTCCAAGGGTGGTTTTTTACTTTATGTTGTGGCCATTTGTTCAAAGGGCAAAAAAAAGGACAAAATTAAGAGCTCCTTCAAAAAATATCAAAATTTAAGAAAATTCAAAATCCACTCACAAAGGGCCACAAATGCACCAGGTTAGTTAGGCTTACTCAGGCAGTCAAAGAATTCATTTTCCAGGCCAGTAGCTCCATTCAGAAGGTTTATTTTCAGCTTTCAACAGCAAACAAACATGTTCAAAACCATGCTGCCTCTCTGCTTGTCCTGCTGGTAAAAAATCATTTCCCCTTCCTGGTGCCTCACCTGCCTCTAACACCTGGCTACCTATATCTCCTACTGTCTGGTGCCCCTAGTGTTTACCCACACACACACACACAAAAAAAAAAAAAAAATATATATATATATATATATATATATATATATATATATATATATAAAATAAAACAACACAAACATAAATAATAAACTAATCAAACTAATGACATAGCTCCTTCAATGAGTTTGACATGTTACAAACGTATTTTCATTGAAACAAGTCACATTTCGACAACAAAAATTGATTTAAAGAAATACCTAATTTCATTATGAAAAAAGGTGATCCCTTTTGGCACGACCAGATTAAGGATTACAAATATCCATAATTAAATTTCCTCGTGTTGATAAAGGACTGTGGCCAGTGGAAATGTCGGCTATTTTACAACTTCCAGACTATTTGAATTTCACTCTGATATGAAGATTTGAATTGTGACTGCTAGCAAAAGTATTGTAGATATCTAAAATGTTACTTGCACTCTCCTTTGCTATCTTCCCTGTCAACTAGATAGAGGCGTCTCAATAGGCTCTTTGGATTTAACTATTTCATTCATAATTTAAGTTACTGTCATTTTAAAGACACAGAAACAACTTGGAAGAAGGTCTCTCCAATGTTACCTTCCCAGGGAACACCTCAGTTTATCTCACTGTTAAAGTATTGGAGAATGTTTCCCTGTCAACTGGAGAGAGGCGTCTCAATAGGCTCTTTGAATTTAAATATTGCATTTATAATTTCTGTTATCGTCATCGTAAAGACACCGAAACATCTTGGAAGGTCTCTCCAATGTTATCTTCCCAGGGCGCACTCCAATTTATCTCACTTTTAAATTATTGGAGGATTTTTGCCGAATGGCTCCAAAGCGAAGGGAGTGCCGATTTTTTTCTCATTCACTCCCATGTAAATTCAGAGGAGACATTTCTGGAAACAGCTGCAGTGCAACACATTTTAAACTCGCTCCCCTGACCACATTTTTCAGTCTAGAAATATACAAATGACAACGTACGTTCACGACAAGTGGCTGGCTCTCACCATCACTTTATTTTTTTGATTTGAACAACGAGGAGTCAAAACCCATGTTAAACAGCCTTTGCTGATCTCCTCTCTCATCAGCTGTCTGTGTCCCGCAGGTGCGGGCAAGTCATTAATCGCCATGACAACGGCTGCACACACAGCCACAGCCACAGGGCAGCTCTCTGTCTCTGTCTCTGTCTCTGTTTCTGTGTCTGTGTCTGTCTGTGTCTGTGTCTGTCTGTGTCTGTGTCTGTGTCTGTCTCTGTCTCTGTGTCTGTGTCTGTCTCTGTCTCTGTCTCTGTGTCTGTCTCTGTGTCTGTCTGTGTCTGTGTCTGTGTCTGTCTGTGTCTGTGTCTGTCTCTGTGTCTGTGTCTGTGTCTGTCTCTGTGTCTGTGTCTGTCTCTGTCTCTGTCTCTGTCTCTGTGTCTGTCTGTGTCTGTGTCTGTGTCTGTGTCTGTCTCTGTGTCTGTCTGTGTCTGTGTCTGTGCCTGTGTCTGTCTGTGTCTGTGTCTGTGTCTGTGTCTGTCTCTGTCTCTGTGTCTGTGTCTGTCTCTGTCTCTGTGTCTGTCTCTGTGTCTGTGTCTGTCTCTGTCTCTGTGTCTGTCTGTGTCTGTCTCTGTCTCTGTGTGTCTGTCTGTGTCTGTCTCTGTCTGTGTCTGTCCCTGTCTGTGTCTGTCTCTGTCTCTGTCTCTGTGTCTGTCTGTGTCTGTGTCTCTGTGTCTGTGTCTGTCTCTGTCTCTGTGTCTGTGTCTGTGTCTGTGTCTGTGTCTGTCTCTGTCTGTCTCTGTCTCTGTGTCTCACAATCATTAAAGGACAGATAACAGCAGCTGAATCTTCATTTGAAACAGCAAATACACATTATTAACCCCTAAAATGCCAAAATGGGCTCTCTAGTGCCACCTAGCTGCACTAAAATGGCTGCTGTGGCCTGTAGGTGTGTTGTTTTTGTCATCTCATCCTCAAAATGAAGGAAGAGGAATCTGATGGGAGAAAATTCACTCATCTAATTTGCATATTGTCATATCACTTCTACATAGCTACAGCTACAGAAAGCATTCAAACATCAAAACGGTCAGCTCTGTGAGAATTTTCTGATGTTTGTGGCAAAGTGTGTGATATTTGTAAATAATTCGCCAAACGCTGCTTGCAGCTTTAATTACTGTAGTGGCTAAAGGTCAACCAATAATACAATAATCAATCACAATTACCTTTACTGTTACATGGAAATATTGTGTTTATTGATGGCTTCATTTGTAACCGCTGTCGCACTGATTACCTTTACAGTTACATGGAAATATTGTGTTTATTGATGGCTTCATTTATAACAGCTGTCGCACTGATTACCTTTACTGTTACATGGAAATATTGTGTTTATTGATGGCTTCATTTATAACAGCTGTCGCACTGATTACCTTTACAGTTACATGGAAATATTGTGTTTATTAATGGCTTCATTTATAACAGCTGTCGCACTGATTACCTTTTCTGTTACATGGAAATATTGTATTTATTGATGGCTTCATTTATAACAGCTGTCGCACTGATTACCTTTACAGTTACATGGAAATATTGTGTTTATTGATGGCTTCATTTATAACAGCTGTCGCACTGATTACCTTTACAGTTATATGGAAATATTGTGTTTATTGATGGCTTCATTTATAACAGCTGTCACACTGATTACCTTCACAGTTATATGGAAATATTGTGTTTATTGATGGCTTCATTTATAACAGTTGTCTTACTGATTACCTTTACAGTTACATGGAAATATTGTGTTTATTGATGGCTTCATTTATAACAGCTGTTGCACTGATTACCTTCACAGTTATATGGAAATATTGTGTTTATTGATGGCTTCATTTATAAACTGTCTTACTGATTACCTTTACAGTTATATGGAAATATTGTGTTTATTGATGGCTTCATTTATAACAGCTGTCTTAATGATTACCTTTACTGTTACATGGAAATATTGTGCTTATTGATGGCTTCATTTATAACAGTTGTCTTACTGATTACCTTTACAGTTATATGGAAATATTGTGTTTATTGATGGCTTCATTTATAACAGCTGTCGCACTGATTACCTTTACAGTTATATGGAAATATTGTGTTTATTGATGGCTTCATTTATAACAGTTGTCTTACTAATTACCTTTACAGTTACATGGAAATATTGTGTTTATTGATGGCTTCATTTATAACAGCTGTCGCACTGATTACCTTTACAGTTACATGGAAATATTGTTTATTGATGGCTTCATTTATAACAGCTGTCGCACTGCTTACATTTACTGTTACATGGAAATATTGTGTTTATTGATGGCTTCATTTATAACAGCTGTCGCACTGCTTACATTTACTGTTACATGGAAATATTGTGTTTATTGATGGCTTCATTTATAACAGTTGTCGCACTGATTACCTTTACAGTTACATAGAAATATTGTGTTTATTGATGGCTTCATTTCTAACAGCTGTCGCACTGATTACCTTTACTGTTACATGTAAATATTGTGTTTATTGATGGCTTCATTCATAACAGTTGTGTTACTTATTACCTTTACTGTTACATGTAAACATTGTGTTTATTGATGGCTTCATTTATAACAGTTGTCTTCCTGATTACCTTTAGTATTACATGGAATTATTGTGTTATTGATTGTTTCATTTATAACAGCTGTCGCACTGATTACCTTTACTGTTACATGGAAATATTGTGTTTATTGATGGCTTCATTTCTAACAGCTGGCGCACTGATTACCTTTACTGTTACATGGATATATTGTGTTTATTGATGGCTTCTTTTATAACAGAAAGAAAGATAAAGCATGTTTGCATTAAATGTGTAAGCACTGAAAAATCATTCAAACATTACATTTCATTCTAGCATTATCTAACCAAAGGAGCTGCAGGAGGAGCCTCCTCCTCCTCCTCCTCATTGCTGCTGCTGCTGTCAATCACCTGGATACAGTAAAAAGATCAATAGTTGTTACAGCACTTGCTGTTATTGTATTATAGACTACAAGAAAATCATATCAACAAAACATGCTCTTCACTGATATATGTGAACCTCCACAGACTGGGCGGTGAACCCTCTCCGAGGGGTGGGAGCTGGCCTGTGAGTGCCGCTGGTCCCCTCTCCTGCTGCCTCCTGAGAAATTGATAGCAAGAGAAAAAAAATGTTAATTTATGGGGATAATTGTCTTAAAGGATATTGTCACCACATTTAAGGGAGGAAAACGAGTCAACTGTAAAGAAATTTGTGCTACATAGTTATATATGAAAAGTGCTTATAAATAAAGAATGATTGATTGATCCCTTAAAGTATGACAGGTAATATTGGGACGCTGATTCAACAGGGAAAGTGCCCCAAACTGCAGCAATCCCTCCCCCACACTGACCACTTCCAAGTCAGAACGCAGGTTTTTCTGAGCAATG